>CM046385.1:2566446-2591446 GCA_025413485.1 Ficus microcarpa | reverse complement strand
GAATGAACAAACAAATAATATAAACTTACATTTCATTGAGGGAAAATGGTACACGAAATAATCTCGAATATACTATACGACTGATTTGCAATTCGATTGGAATCCAACTAAGAACCCAAGCAATAAGGCTAGCGACCAAATCCAAACTGAAAAAAAAGGGAAAATGGAAAAGACAAGAAAAACAGGGAACAGCACCTCAATAGGGAGCACTCACGAGCTCTCTCTTTATCTTTTGTGCGTTAAGTCAAAATTCAATTCCCACAGTTCCATAAGGGAATAATTTTGTAGTAATGTACAGCAACCACCTAAAAGGGGAAGAAAAATTGTAAAGAAAATGGTGTAAAAGTCATTGGAAAGATCCCATACCCAAGGAAAAAGGGGCTCAAATGTTACAAAATCTACCACCCAACAAGAGACTGCACGTTCACTGTATATGGTTAGAAGAAAACGCCATCTTTAACTTAAAATGTCCCGGAAGATCGCCAAACCTCACAAACCACGTGGAAAATTGTTGAGTTGCCCTTCCTCCAAAACATCTTCGTTGTTCATCTTGAACGCAATCCTTATGCGCATGACGAGAGATTTCTGAATACAAACAAAATGTGTAACTATACTCTTCTTTGCCAGGGGACAAAAATGGAGAGAGATCAGGTGAATTTACTAAATGACAAATTCATGCTTTTCATATCTAGTAATGTAAGTCTCAAGGAACAGACCAAGTTCCGAAATAGAATAAAGTTGCAGTACTTCAGATACCTTTCCATGTTGACTGTTGGAAACTTTCAAATTTTGTGTGATGGACCCATTACCATTTGCAGGCAATGTATTGCCACTTGCTGGATCTAAGTGCAGTTGGAGAAACTGTGGATTAAAAAGCACCAAAAGATATCAGAACTCCGACACAATTTCCTAGACCCCAAAAGAGCAAATTTCATGTGACTATGAACACTATTGAAATATGATAGCACAACACTTGTAGCTCTTAGTCGCAATACCGAAACAAGGCAATCTATAAAAAACTACATGAATATGCAACACTAATCATATGAAGGCTTGTGTTGCAAGGTTTATAGAATCTCGCCAAGATGAACAAACGAATTAACGAAATACAGACTTGTATAGCTAGCAAACACAGAATGGCATAGTTGTAGTCTGAAAAATGAAAAACAAAATAACGGCAAATTAGAGGCCCAGTATCAATTATTACCTTTGGAACTGCTGCCTGGAAAATAAAATCTGTAAAGCTATCGGATGAAAGATTTGTAAATGTAGCCTGAATCAATGTTGTTTGTGGGTTTCCAGGTGGCTTTGAAAAGTTGAACACTAGCTTCAACAATCTGCTTTCAAAAGCAACTATGGATGGAAACGCTGAACCATTGTTTTCTGTTTTATAAGGGGGAAAGAAAGGTTACGTCACTATAATGAAAAAACCATCTGTGCTGAAAGGACTTCCAAATAATTCCAAAATTTTAATTTTACCAGGGGTTGGTGGTTTGACTTCAAAGCCGTCCAACAAATCAATCACAGGAGTCGCTGGTGTGGATGGAGATAAGAGTCCATCTAGTGGCGCCACTGGTAATTTGTTATCTTGAACAGAGGACAATATATCAGATGTGGATGAATCGCTTTGTGGAGGAGGCGTGCCAATAGACAAGAGATCCAGAAGAATGTCAGTGCCATTTTGCGGAGCAGGCTTGAAACCTAAACATACAGAAAGAGTTACATAAGATATGCAGGGATAATATTAGATAGAAGAGTAGAAAAGTCAAACATAAAGAATGTCTTCTTATATCGTCTTATGGGATATATCATGAGAAGCTTTCACCTCACAAAAGCCAAAAGGTTTATGAACACGACATTCAACAAAAACCACCAATGACTTAAAAATTAAAAAATTAACAAAAAAAAGTCATTTTCTGGGATTTTTTCTTGAAGTTACAATGTAATGCAACCAAAACTAACCAGGTTGATTTGGAGCTGGTGATAAATCAACACCAAGAAGATCTTGAAGAAAATTGCCACCGCCACCAGTAGAGGTAGGTGCAGGAGCATCATCACTTAGATCAAGCAAATCCACAAGAGGAGCCACAGAAGGTTTGGAAACTCCATTTGGTATATTGATCGAAGTTGTAGTGGAAGTTGAAACACTAGCTGGCATAGAACCAGCCCTCCTTCCCATGAAAGTTGCCTCATCCAAAACTGGCATCCTCTCCACCAGCGCAGACCTGCACAAACTCCTCCATCAGCTATCAAATATACAAACAACAAGAAGATACTCCCTAATCACAAGGAAAAATACTTAAACAAAAAAATTTGTAGAATACGAGAGCGGAAGGAGATGAGAATGGCTAATCAAGCTGTGTTAATTCATTAGAATACTGTTAAAAATGCAAACCTTATATTCTGATGCTTTGAAATAATAGAATTGAATTCAATGGATCGTTGCTGCAATTCAAGCACGAGATTCCCTTTGTATTGAACAATTATTTCTTTGATCCTCCTGCAGATTATATCAAAAGAATGAGAAGACGTAATTTCACAAGAAAGATTGAAAAGATCTTCAAATTAATCCACCATCGTCAACTGCAGCTAGGGAAGCATACAATCAGCACAAAAGCCCAAATATAATTATTTGAAGTTACCAAAAAAGACCATAAAACAATCAGAATACAGATGCACGTATTTATAAGGACTTCACACTCCTCTCACCGAACAATAATCACCAGAAACAGATCTGGAAATTTTTCAGGGAAAAGAACCCAATACTGAAACAGGGGGGAAAAAGTATTTACATACTCTGAGCAAGATGGAAACCGTGAAGAAAGCTTTAACAGAGCAATAAAAGCCATTGCTTTGGTTGTGAGATCTGCGGTATGGCGCTTAATTACAATCTCTACAACATCCACGGCATCGGATTCAGTTACCTGCTCATGAAAAACTATATTTTATCTGAATACTGTCAAGAAATCAAAAGAAGAATGAACACCATAAATGCAAAGTTTGCCACAAAAAATATTCTAATCAAAGTAAAATTTCCTGCTTCATAAACATAAGCAAGAGGGGGATACAAATTAAAGAGCATCGTACAGGATAAACATCCGGAAACCACAAGTTCAAGAATGAAATTTGCACCATTATTACTTAATACTATCATCTCTGAAAAAATGCTGACGAGCTATTAACGTACTTATTAATGGTTTTCAGCATCCATAAAAGTTCCAATACCCCATCGTAAGTTTCAATCCTTTTTTTTTTTTTTTTATTATTATTATCTTCTTCTTCTTCTTCTTTTTTTTTTGGGATAACCGTGGTGTCCGAGACTTTGCCCCGACTAATCAACAGGAGCCATGCAAAGTGCCCCCTACACATGGGTCGGATAAATCTTGGGGCCTTTGGCCGACCAAGTCCAATTGAACCAACCAAGTTGCAATTTTATATTAGGAACAGTTTCCAAGAACAAAATGAAAAATGAAAATTGGCGGCAAAACAATATAAATTCATCCAGAGAAGTGTGCACTTACTGTTATGGGATCTTCTATGTCAAGCATGCCAACATTATTTACCAACAAATCACCATATTCTCCAATGCACCAAACAGCCACTCGAACAAGACTTTCCTGAATAAATGTGGAAAAAAGAAAAAAAAGATTAATAACCCAGAATAAATCATATTTATGCCTGAATGATCATATCGTGAGAAAATTCCCGCTGGCCATTTGTAGTATGAAAAGGGAGAGAAAATAATAGCTTACTTGTTCAGATGTTTGGAATGCTCTATATAGTGCCCTAACTGTATATCCATGGAGATCAGAAGCATTGCTTATCACGACAATAAGGGCATGCCATACTTCATCTTTTACAAAATTTCCAGCCTACTAAGCATAGAATAAAGATCAGTAGCCTCTTAGCAGTTCTAATGAATAATACAATTAACTATGCTGAAAAAAAAAAAAAAAAAAAAAAAATTGGGAACTGCAAATAACAAGAATAGGCAAGTCATAAGACTCAATCTGCTCTCACCGACAAAGACAGCCTAAAAGGCTGCCATCTTTAAATTGCCATGCAAAGAATTCATAAATCATATGAAATTAATTAAGCGAAAAAGATAACAGGCCAACATGCTATTGCAAAAATTTTGAAAGATCAAAACAAATCATGAATGACAAAACCAGCTAAAAATTTAAAAAAAAAAAAAAAATTTCTTAGTATTGGATATGTAAGGAGATGGAAATTTATGAAAATGCTGTAAAAGACAACTGTTAGAAATATCACAGAACCTCTGTAAGAACCCTGAGCATCTGATCAATGAATGACAAAACCAGCTAAAAAATATATATTTTTCTTAGTATTGGATATGAAAAGAGATGGAAATTTATGAAAATGCTGTGAAAGACAACTGTTACAAATATCAGCAGATGGCTCAAAAATTATAGGAGGATTTGAGAGTAACAACAGTAACTTAGTATTTAATAGCATATATGGCACCAGAAGGAAGAACAATCACAGAACCCCTACCTAGATGCTCTGAAAAAGTTAGTCCAGTGATTTGGATCAGACCATGTAATAAATCAGGATCAACATAATTTTCTAAACACACTTCCGTAAAGCAACATGAAGTACTTAAGATAACTTTTCCTTTAAATTTATACCTCTGTAAGAACCTTGAGCATCTGATCAATGTACCAAATCTTCTCTGGGGAAAACCTAAAGCAACAAGCATGGATGTTAATCATCTAGGCTTTCTGACAAACCAGTTCTTGTCTTTTTAAATTCGCAACCAATCCTATAGTAGTGAACTACATTGGAATCCAAACAAAATAAAATATTAAGCACAAGAAGGCCTGCACCATATGCAGTAGAAGTAGAAGTGGGACAAGTATTATCCATAGAAGCAAGACTGAAAATCGAAAGAAATGTCAACATTATGTTACATAGTGGATATCACAATTATGTAGAAACGCGCAAATTGGAATCAGCTGGAGTTGCACCAAAAGGGAAAAATGAAATTTGATGGCAACAGGTTCTAGTAACGGCAACAAATTAAACAGCAATCTCAATTCTCACCAAAGTAGAAACCTCATAAATCCTCTTAGGAAATTAATTAATAGCTAAATCATCTTAACAATTAGTTAACAGCAATCTCGCCAAAGTAGAAACCTCAAGAAATCATCACAACATCTTCTATCCTAGTGATAGCACTTTGCAAACAAGCACCCTCTTTTTTCTTTTCCTTTTTTTTTTTTTTCTTTTTTTTTTTTATATATAAATGTTTTAGTAACTTTTATAGCCCATCACATAGCAAAAATAAAAAAACCCAGTTAGGGATGTCAAGGGAAAAAGGACGCCAACTTCAAATGCATCAGGTATGTACTTACTTTGCTACAATGGAGCATATTTTTGCTGTGAGATCTCCCTTGAATTCTTGATCACTTACTTCTAAATAATCAATTAACTCTTTTGTTAGAGGCTTCACATTGCTCTCGTTTACGAGAAGATAAACAAGTTCAAGAGCCCTTTTCCGAATAGAAGCGTCCGAATCCTGAAGGGGAAAAAAAAAAAGAAAGAAATTCACAAGCTTTTCAATCTGTAATATTAATCACCAGCAGACATAGTTCATGCATTAAGTGGAGAGAAGAGTCAAACAGTAAAGATAAAGCATGACTTTTTTTTTTGAAAGATAAAAGCATCAGATTGCACGTGGACACGAAGCTTCAGTTCAACCACTTAATTTCATCTTTATGTGTAAGTTGTATATCTTAAATCAATAAATTAACAACACAAGTTGCATTTAACAACAACGACGGAAATAGATCTATTTTTATATAAAACTCCAAGCAAATTTTTTTTCTTAAACCAATGAATTAATGTCAAAGATGGTAATCAGGAAACAAGGAAAAAACTCCACAGATTCTAAATAATTAACATGGGCGTTTCAGCAAGATCACTAAAACATTTAACCACAGTCTCTGTATGACGGTCACTGGCCCAAAACCACAAAATCCTATGGGCAAGAATAAAACTTTCCAAAAACAAAATTCTGTGGGGAAAAATGACAAAATAAGTATAGGATTCCAAGGTCTTCCACGTAAAAAAGAAGTGGTGGGGCTGTATTTGTTCTCAAGTATAAAAACATGACCAGGCAATACCTTCACACATTCCAAAATTGTGGCTCGGTGCCTCTGAACAGCTTGAGCATCTACTGTAATAGCCTTCATCAGCATGTTTAGTGCAACGTATCTGTAAAAACAAGCGAGGTTTAAATTTATGGTATGACATGACGACTCAATTCCAAATATTGCTTCTTAAAAGCCAATTAAACAATGCCCAAGGTAAGCATGACAAGGAACCTGATATTGTTGTCACGGTTCGATAAGAATCTTCCCAGGATGTTGATTGCAAGCACACGTAAGCCACCATTATCTTCAATGCTCATGATGGTTTCAACACATTCATATAAAATTGCATTGCCAGCATTTTTGTTCGACTCTGTTTTTGTTGCCACCTGGGAAATAAAAACACATCAGTGGAATATGAAAAGGGAGGCACTAACTCAGACAAAACATGATGCTATTGCTACTCAATTAACAGTTTTCCACAAATAATCATAATGAACATTAGCCACAAGCTTCTAGAAACCAAAAGGTATAAAGAGGTCCTAATATATAAAAATTCATTCGATATACCCACCTATAATGTACATCGCACCACAAGTTCACCAAAGTGCATTATCAGCAACACATAATGAACCTTCCTAAAACCATGAATAAAGTTCCATACGTTTATTAAGCTCAACCCCCAAGTACACGCACACACATGGAGACTAAACTAAAAGGCTTATGAGGGTAATTGGCATAGTAAACTAAACAAAGGTTATTGGAATACTCATAGTTGAAAGTATTGTCAGAGTGTCATACAATAGTGCAAAAGCTTCAATTAAATGCCTGCAATATGTGCAGCTCCAGAAGTCAAATGTTGCGAATGCTGTATGAGATATGGTAATGTTCTAAAAGGAATTGCAGTTAAAAAATATAAAGCATATGATCGACGAACTTGAGAATATTGTGGAGCAGAAAAATGCTAATGTTATAGATTGAGTCGTGAAAACTGACTGAAAACTTGAGACAGAATATGAGTAACAACTAACCTGGGCAAGTATGTCATTCATGCAATCACTAGCATCTGCATCTCCTTGGCCCAACACATGCAAAAGCCTTAGCAATCTGATATGGAGGAAAGGGTCTGTGATGCCAGCAATGTCATACTCAGGGGCATAAGGACTGTTCACAACATCCTTCAGAGTTTTGACCAAACCCTCTGTGCACTTCTACATTAACAGTCGTGACATCTATTTAGTTAAAAAAGACCAGCCACGAAAAACCTGTACCTTATTATTTCAGTTTATTTTTCTTTTCAAACAACGGAGCAATGCAAAAGAATACACACACACACACACACACACACACACACATACACACACATATTTATGGCTACATTAAACAATTGTATATAGGTGCTATCATTGGACACAAATAGCTGAAGCTATGTTGTCAAATTATATGATTAAAACAAAATCTTCCAATTTACATGATTTTAATTTTGAGCAAGGTATCAAACTTTAAAATACAACTTCTATTCTTAACTTCAGATTCTATCACATGGAGTCCAGAAAGTTAGATTATAGAATTCCACGCAGGTACAAATTCCACTGGGTTATCAAAAAGACATAAATAATACATAGATATATATATATATATATATATATCCCGCCAGGTGAAACCCAGGTCTGCAAACGGGTGTCTCTTCCAGAAACTAAAACATTTCACACAATAACAACAACTCCACAAAAAAAAGGAGGGGGAGGGGGTGTGTGGGGTAGTTTATTTTTTGCAGAGAAGAGTTTAATCCTTCAACTATCTTTTTTTCTCTCTTTCTTTCTTTTTTTGTTGAGAACTTCACAATTAGAGTTAGTCAACAGACACGTTGACAGATCATAGTCAAGTTACCTTTCTAAAATATTCGAGGGCTTCAGCACTGACTTTACATAAATCTGTACAAAGTTGAATTCCTGTGATTAGAACTCCATGATGTTTTTCTTTTAGTAAGGAAGCAGCGGGGTTTATAAAATTTTCTGCCAAGTCTGGCACTTTCTTTATTATCCGTATGGAGCACAATGCTGCCTGACAACAAATGGTGAACATAAATCAGCTTGAAATTCCAATGGTTAACCACAGCCCATCATAGAATAAAAGATAAATATCAATTGTTGAGCTCTACACACATGAGGAAAAAGACAAAAGATTTCACGCAAAAATTTTCTAAAACACATCCATATACCAATTACAGTTAAATACTTAAGTTATTCCTTTCTCGACAAAGAAAAAGCAGCAAAGAAGCACGTGTAAGAAGGGTCAAGAGATCAAAAATTGGATGAATCAATCTACTGTTCAAGTATTTCACATTAACAAGCATATAGCATCTTTTATGCTCTTATTCATTTCGTACAGAAAATATGTCACATAATTGTTCTGAGTAAAGGAAAAATTTACATCAATATATATATTTGTATGTAAAAAAAGCTTTTACACCTTTTATACATGGAAAAATTAATCATTCGGCATCAAAAATTAGAATACTGAAGGTCAATAGATCATATAATATATGATCTAGGGATTGCTGCAGCTGCTATTGAAGTGCTTGACTACGATCCATGGATTGCTTCAGCTGCTAGTAAAGTGCAATTTATCATATAAATTATAATAATTGTTAAGTACAGGTTTAGTATGGTTTTTCCAGTCCCCTTTCCTCTTAATCTCAGATTTGTACAGCAAATATGTCAAATGATTGTTCTGCACCAGGGGGGGAAAAAGGATTATAAAGAAGGCTTTTTACATCTTTTATGGATGGAATGATTAATCAATCATTGTGGAAAATAAAAATAATGAAGGTCAATAAGTCATGATTTATGATCTATGGGCAGCCACAGATAAAGAAAAGTAATTAAAAAAAAAAAGTCCTCTTTCCAATCCTTTTCCATGACCATGGAGTTAAAAAAAAAAATTATGCAAAACACGTGTTTCAAGAGAAAAGAAATCCTGGGTTAACAGGTTATGGCAAAGAAATTTCAAGAAACTTACTTTCTTCCTGATGTTGGGATCTCGAAATTGCAGCAACCTTTCTACTTCCGGTGCAAGATCACGAGCCATTTCTGCTGAACAAATATTTCCCAAAGCACAGAGAGCAAGTCCCACTATGTACTGGTTTGTATGATTGAGATCTCTGAATTATAAGTTAAGGTTTCCGCCAAAAACTAAAAACCAAAGGTTCCCCTTTTCAATACTTTGTGAATACCATTACAAGAATAAACTCATTCAATTAAAGTCTAGACGAGAAGGGGAGGTTGAAAACAAGAAAATTAGAACCCTTATAATAATGAAAACAAAATATTAAAAATAAAAAATTAAAGTTAACAAAGAACAGGATACTGTTTTAATGAGTTTGTGACCAGCATAAGAACTTCTTGTCTTTCATCAAGAAGCAACATGAGGCCAAGATAACCTATCCTCTTTTCAGGAAAACCAGCCGATGCTATCAACTTCAAGCACTCCATTTGACCAAAATGTGTAGGGTAACCAAGCATGTGAATGAACATGAGCTTAGCCAGGTTACGGTGCCGATAATCCTGATCATTTTCATTAATTGAAGCACGGATAGCGGCACACTCTTTTCGCACAACAGCACGTTCCTCTGCTGCAGTTTTGCAAGCACGTATGGCTCGTATCATATCCCTACACCAGAATAGTAAATACATTTAAAGAAAACTCCATGATGAGTTAAGATTTTCTTATCTAGAAAAGGGAAGGCAAAAAAAAAAAAAGAACATGGCATATGCTTGGAGTTCAATATCTCCTTTAATGCTATAAAAATAAATATCTAGCAAACAGTTTCCTACTGAGAACTACGACTTCCATCAAGCCTCTTCTAGCTGTATTGAAACCCAGACTTGTTACACTCATGCATCCAGATATAATGCAATTCCAATAATATGAGATTACAATTTACTTTGTCACTTTTAAGAAAATCCAAGGTGCCAGTACAAAACTCAATCCATTTACATGGCCACAAAGACTCGGAACCAAATCTCTTAAATAGTAGATGAGAAAGAGCTCATCAACAACTAGATTATTTCCTAGAATGACAACATGAAACTGAAACCCCGATTGGCAGATTGTGCAGCTATAGCCTATGGTAGTTTAAAAAAAAAAAAAAAAAAAAAACATAGAACCTGGTATTCAAAATATCTCTCCTGAATTATGATGATACCTACTCTTTCCATACTCTATTCATGTCCTTAAGAAATAAAACTTTCATCATTGGAGAGGAATGGAGCCCTTGAAAATAGACAATATGATAATCTAGCAAAAGAATATGCATAATATTTTAATTACCATACAAAATGACCTGATTTTCAAATTCCTCAACGTTCTAATTACCATACAAAATGACCTGATATTCAAATTCTGCAACGTTCTAAACTTCTATGGCATTATTAAACTCAATGCACGACTACGGGCAATCTCTCCCACAAATACGTCAGGCAAAGAGTAGACAAAAACATCACCGAGCACAGTCTAACACATTCAAATAATCAATCTTCAAATCACCACATGACCATAGCCTAACTTCATTTGTTCAAGCCCTAATCATTTCTCCTTTCGTCCTTAATTATCAAAATTATCAAATCCAACAGCTTAAGGAAATGCCTCCACGAACTGACCCTAATTCAAATCATAAACCACTCCAAACCATTTATACACCGCTTTCAAAGACAAAACTCCCAGAATTCCGATTTGCACAGCCAAACTCGGTAAAATTGAACTCAAATACATGCAAAATCTGCTCTTTTTACGGATATTTCCAAACGATCTGATGAACATTGGAAGGAATTGGTTGGAGAGCTTACCTCAGACGGGTTCCGGAAGAGAACGGATTCATGGCTAACTCCGTGGTGAAGCTTCGATAAAGCTCGAATCAGATCCGAATAAGGAAAACACAAACCCAGGCCTGAGCGATCAATTCGTAGGTCGGCGATTTCAGATTCAACGGCGAGAGAAGGGAAGAGCCTGAATTTGCAAATCCGAGATCCGAACAGGATTTCTGAGAGATCTGTAGAGAGAGAAAGACGAAGACGGAAGAGAGATTTTGGATCTAAGAGAGAGAAACAAGAGGGAGGGAGAGAGAGAGAGTGGAGAGTTTCGCTTCGAAGGGCCTGTCCTTCCACTTGCGAAGAAATGCTCGTTTTCTCTTTTTTGTCCTAGTAAACCCAAAAATTAAAGAAAAAAATTAATAAATTAGTATTTTTATTAATTAATTAATTAAGTAAATGAATAAATAAAAGGAAAATTAGCGCGAAAATTCCATATTTCTTTCGAGATGATGATAACGTGGGCCGCTGTTATACTCAAGGAGCTCACCGTAGAGTCTGATTGGATTAGAGTTGAGTACACCCGAATTTGTAGTGGTCCAAATACGCTATCCTATTGGTCATTCAAAAAATATGCATCACCTAGGTGACTGAGTTGTCTTTCCATCCATTTTAATAATTATATTTGAATGATTATCAGAAAAAATAATAATAATAATCTACTATTTAGGGTGAGTTTGACACCCATTTCATCTCCATTTTATTTTTGGAAAACTTTTTCTATTTTTATCTTTTTCCTAAATAAGTAGCTAACCATCAAATTCCTTTAATCAGCAAAAAAAAAAAAAATCAAATCAAATTCATCAATTAATTAAAGGAAAGAGTCAAAAAAAAAAAAAGACTTTATGGTTTATTTGATATTTTAATCGAAACTTAAATTTTTCATATAAATTTTTATCTTTTTTTTAAAAGTCAACAAAAATTATAACTAATTTTTAAAAAGTTAATTAATTTTAACTTAAAAATTTCATCTCAAACTAATGAATCAAACAGAGACTTAACTTTTACTTAATTTGAGTAAATAACCTCTTTTTTTTTTTTTTTTGGAGTACTTTTGGGTAAACAACTTTTTTTTTTTTTTTGGCTAGGAAAGAAGCTATTTAAATGGGCACTTATCACAGTAACGATATATCTTTTTCCCTTCTTAAAAAAATGATATAATTTTCCTTGTTGCATTTAATATAGTTAAATGAAACACCCTTTAAAAACAAACAATCAAATAATTGGTTCTTGTGGCCTTATTTATTTTATGAAATTACTTAAATTATTTTTTTTACAAGTTATTGAAATGTTACCCTTATAAAAAAAAAAGAATTGTTTTTTTTTTAGAGAAAAAAAAGGGAGTTGTACATGTTTTGTAATTATATAAGGAGCAATGAGCAATCGTGCATTATATTTAATTAGCAGTTAATCAATTTCATTATAAAATTAAAACTATATATATAAAAATAAAAAAAATAAATAAATTATTAGATTGATTCCTAAATTTTTAATTTTATGTAATTTTAATTCATATATTTTTTTATTTATAATTAAAATAATCATAAATTATTAAAAATATTATTATAATAATTCTTTTTATTAATTTTTAAAGAAATCTGTTAGTTAATATTATTTTTTGAATAAATTATTAAAGAATTCCATCAAATAATTAACATAAAAGAATATTATAACAATATTTTATTTTAACTACGTAATATAGATTCTAAATTAATAAAAACCTTATTATAGTAGTTATTTTTATTAATTTTTAGAAAAAATTCATTAATTATAATTATTTTCTGATCATATTGTTAAAGATTTCATTCAATTAATCAATAAAAATTATCGTTATAATGCTATTTTAGGAGAAGTTTGGTAAAGTAGTTTGAGTTGAGATTTTTAAGTTGGAATAGTAAATTTTTTTGAATTTTCAGAAAAGACAAAAAACTTTTTGGGAAAAGACAAAAATTTTTTGGGAAAAAGACAAAAAAAATTTTGAGATGAGATGAGATGAGATGGTTTACCAAATGAGACCTTAATAATTAAAGATATTTCAATTAAAAAAAATAAAAAAGATGAAGGCCAAAATTACATCAATCTAAAAGTTTAATGATTAAATTAAAAGTTTAATGATTAAATGAGTAATTAATCATTTAAAAAATAAACAATTAAACTTGATCCAACGTCCATAATCAGAACGCAAACCATCCTACGGTCCAGATGAACCAGCCAATCAAAGACCACTTACTTTTCGCACCCGTCCCCTTCACTGGCAAGCTTCGTCTCATTCCTTCCAAATTACTTTGCACTGTCCGTATTCAGTGTGCGCCGACTCCATTGCGATCATGGCGTACGATTCCTCTTCCTTCGCTCTCTTCCTCTTCTTCTTCTTCATTTCCACTTCACTTCACTGTAAGTTCGAAAATTTCTCATCTTTTTCTCATTTTCTACGGCTTACACATCTTTGAATTGTCGAAGTTATCGTCTTTTCAGTGTTCTTCGCCGCTGCCGCCGCCGCCTCCGGAGCCAGCGCCGTCGAAGTTGCCGTGATCGAAGACGGATACACGGTGAAGACGGTGATCGACGGCTACAAGCTCGGGATACTGCCGTTCGCGGTGATGCTTCGTCCTGGATCGTCGGAGTTGATCGTCCTTGATTATTCTGATAGTGCCTTCTACACCGTACCGTTTCCCGTTTCGAAAGGTACAGACGAAACGCCGTTATTCCATGTCTTCCACTTTCGTCAAAGCTTAGGGTTTGGTGTTGGGGACTGTAACAAAAACCTCATTTTCCACTCCAAAAAATAAAAAATAAACTCATTTTCAAACGAGAGATTTTTATATATTTTTTTTTAAACATAATCTGTTGAACGTTGAGACGATTTGTAAAACATGAGGAAAATGTATAGCGGTTCGAGAAAACATAGCGTGGACCGTAACATTTTGATAAAAACAGGTTTTTTTAGTAATATGATTATTTAATATTTAGTATGTCATAATGGTTGGCAGATAGTGTAGTTAAAAAGCTTTCTGGAACCGGCGACGTTGGGTATGTGGACGGTGAACCGGAAGCGGCCGAGTTCAGTAAGCCCCGGAGCTTTGCGATGGATATGAGTGGGAATGTTTACGTTGCTGATAGAAACAACAACGTGATTAGGAAAATCACTGATACAGGTTACATTGCTTTTCCTTAAATTATGTGTCACTTTCTATGTTTTTTGTTATTTTCTTATATTTTCATGAGACGTTTTATAAATAGATTAAGAAATTAAGTATATGTATAGGTGTTAGTACAATTGCTGGTGTGCACAACAAGACAGGCAAGGATGATGGGCCAGTACAGAACGCTACATTTTCGAATGATTTCGAGCTGGTTTTTGTTGCGGAGAAGTGTGCTTTGCTGGTTGCGGATCATGGGAATCGATTGGTGCGGCAGATCGATCTCAAGGCCAATGATTGTGTTAGGGACTCCGGTTCCAATCAAGGTGAGCTTTGACAGTTTTGTATTTTTAACAGCAATGAATTGTTGCAAACATCACCTTCAGAAAATGCGTGTATATGGTTGGATGAAGATGTGAGTCACACGAAATGCATTACCCAATTGAAAATTTTGCTTGATATGGAAAACAATCCATTCACCAATTGCTTTAATGTGGGCAGAAATCGTTTTTCTTTTTTCTTTTTTCTTCCTTTTATTTTTTTCCCCTTCAGAAATCGTTTTTTTTTTTTTTTTTGGGGTGATAAATTTTACCTTCTTCACAGGTGTGGGATCAGTTACGGTTTGGAGTGTGGCAGTGGGTGTGGTAGTGGCTTGTATAGTTGGGTTTGTTGTTGGGTTGGTAGCAAGGCCTTATATGTTCACTAATGTAAGTGTTGTCTTGCCCTTTTGGTGATGGTGTTGAACTTGGTTTTAAAGGAAAAGAAAACAAAAAATAACTTGCATATTGGTATAAAAACTGTTGCTTTTTTTGTAGACAGGAAGGCACCGGGATGCAGTGTTTCAGCCGGACATGGAGGCTTTGCCTAATCAATCTGGGGAAGCTAGTTCCGATACCCTGCTTCGCCATCAGAAGCGCAGTTGCTAATTCCTCGTTGGTTTTCTTCTTCTTGGAGAGGCTCTTTTGGCTGAGCATCTCTCACATATCACTTGTCCTTAGAACCAATTATCTAGTAACCCAAGTTTCTCCACAGGAACGAGCATCTTTGCTCGACAGCGATAAGGTTGATAGTAGTAGTAATAGTAGTAGTACTAGTGGTAGTGGTAATGGTAGTGAGATGATCGCGTCACGGAAGTATGCTGATCAACTTAAGGATTTAGTAAGTTTTGAAGGTAGCTTGGAGTTAACAAATTCGGTCAGTGCCCGAACGCTCAAGCAAGGAGATGAAAATCAGGAGGGATGTGATGTCATTTTTCCCGACTGCTATGGGAATGGGAGGATAGACACTATGATAAGGACTCATATCAAGCGTTTTGCAGAGGTGGCTGAAGAAACTACTCTGATAGAGGGGACTTTGTTGGACAGCTCAGGTTTAGTCAAAAGGAGATTGGAAAAACGAGAAACTTTAATGTGAAAGTTATGCTTCATGTTGCACTGGCTTGGGTATATGTACGTTTAGGTGAGAGTTTGAAAATATTTGAATGCTTCCTCTTATCCATCTGCTACATTGACTTCTACTTTATAATACATGTTGGGTTTTGGTTTGAGTCACCCTTCTTTTTCTTTATTTATTTATTTATTTATTTATTTTTGTGTTATAATTTTTGGCCAATCGTTTTGATTCACCAGATTGCAAATAGAAATATAACCTAGGGCGATGCTATCTTGATTGAAAATGGCATTTTCAGTCTAATACTGCTCGTGTCTGTTGATTTACATTATTGAAAATCCGCCTTCTTTGTTGATGTGTGTTAATTTATCGGTGTGATCATTTGTTTAAATTCTAGAAAATGGATAAAATTGGTAGCAAATAGGATCCAAAATACCTAGACGCCACAACTTCTAACCCCAAAAAAAAAATGAGGGAACGTAAATGTCACGAACTTACCCTTTTTCATTCGATGGAGATGGGGGAGCAAGTAAAAATTTTTAGCAAATGGATTTTCAATACTTTTCCGGATTAGGTCTTGGATGTCAAAGTCAAAAAATTTAGTCTCACGCACAAATAGCCAAGGAAGATCAATAAAGCATTCAATAAAAAAACAAAAACATGCCATGAATTTTTAAAACCAATCATGTACTGTACCACCAATATTTGAACAAATGGCCTTCATTATTTTTGGCCAGATTCAATATACCCCAGTAAGCAACCCCCACATCAAACAGATCTGATCCTCGGAAGTTCCCAAGTCCCTGGAGAATCCCATAACCAATACTACCTATCATCATGACTTTGGATTTTTATACCATGCTCCAAAATAAGTCAAGAACTAAGAATCCCTATTATATGTATATATCATTGGCCATAGTTGTAGCCCATAGAATTGCTTCTAGAGCGAATGTTGTGATGATCAGACACAGGATCTCCATAGTCAACGGGCTTTTTGATCACGGCTTCACGCCTGTCCTGCTCCTGAACTGCCCCAAACACGATTTCATTTGTTTTCTCGCAGCTTTGCTCGTAGTAAGTATGCGGAGCAGATGAATGGTACCTGTGGTGATTTTGTTGTTGCTGCTGTTGCTGTTTCTGCTGCTGCTGAAGATCATCATCCCAGCCGTTGTAGAAGACTCGACTTTGACGCAATTGATGCCTTTTTTCTGCATCCTTAGACATGAACGCATAGGTTTTTCGAGGGGTGGGGGTTCTCGTTTTGCTGGTAGGAGGTGGCTCGTCTTCATCTGGTATAACAAAACTTTCTTGCACAGGCCAGGTATTTGAATGCTTTTGCCATTGAATACTTTGATATTGATAGTCCAGAGGCTTTCGTCGAAATCCAGGAAATATTCCTCCCAAAATCTCCATCGCCGATGTCACAGTGTTTGCTACAAGCTTTCCAAGGGATCCAAGGAACCCCTCTTCTTGCTTCTCTTGCTCGTCTTCTGTTGGGATTAAAGGTGGCCTGACTGACTTCATAGGCTTCTGATATGCATTTTGCTCAGTATTCGTCTTCCCTGGACCTAGATCCTACAGAAGCAATAATAATAGACCAAGGTAAAAGAATGTTTCACGTTTATCATACAAAGTGCAAGGACTTCTCTCCTAAGACTCAATGTAATAGCAAAAGTGGCCAAACAAAAACACTTTTGCTTGATCCACTCGTCCCATCTCCAGAACGAAACAGGAAAAATCATTTCAACCTATTTTCTTGAAAAATTTCGACCTGAAACCACACAAAAGCCTAGGTGGAACAAGTTTAAAACTTCCTTTAATGTTATAAGCAAGCTCAAGTTAAGCATCTTATCTTCTACTGAGCTAATTAAATGTCTAAATGTCAAGAAACATAACAAAGGAGAGTACTCACATTCTGCGAAGAAACAATCGTACACAATCGACGTTGCAGTAATGCCAACATATAACCAAAGAAGCCAGCTCCCACAAGCATCGCAATCCCTGCAATAATAACGAAGAAAAGTACCAATAAATATTGTGCTAAAAAATAACAAAAACGAAATTTGGCTATAGTTATATACCAAGTGGAAAACCAGTGCCATATTGATAGGCACAGTCATCAAAATTGAGTTGGATTTCCCTGATAGCACGGTTTCCTCTGTCTATGACAAGTAAGGAGCAACTGCTGCCAATGTAAACCACATCAAAATCGTCGGAAAATTTTGCATCTTCACTTGGTCCGTCAACGTGACCTCCCCCGCGACCCCATTTCCCTCCAGCAATGGTTGTAACCCCTTCCAATACCAAATTCACTTAAATTAGAATCTTAACAGAATTCATTCCAACTCCAATTTGGAGCAGCTGACATCATACAACGACCACAGACTTAAGGAGCAGAAACACCAAAACTTAATTTGGCACATCAAGTGCTCAAACAAAACACGCATTTATAAATTACCAGCGTCACTTAGCTTCCTGATTGCCATATTCATTGTATCCGCGATATAAATGTTTCCCCTGTCATCAACTGTAAGCCCTTTGGGTGATTCATTCTTGCCTCTCTCAGCTTCCCATCTACATGTCCAGAATATCCTTCAGCGGATCCTGCCACCAGCTTCGGTCTGCTATCTGCACCATTCCAAAAGATCAAAAGGAGAAAGAGATAGGGATACAGAACATGTAAATTATATAACTACTAATTACACTCCAGAAAAAATATTGACCGACCGAGCACTCAATGGTATGAAACAACAGATCATCACGAAACAAAGTCAATATCTTCTTAAGAACAAATCAATTAACATTTGGAATCTGCTAAAAGAACTTGAGCTGTAAATTTGTAAAAACAAACCAAAGCCCGTAAAATTCCTTAGACACGTGAGATATATGCTCCAAGTTACCAAACCAAACGCTAATTCAAGAAACTAAACAAAACCCACTTACAAAGAGACAGAGAGGAAGAGATCCTATAAAGGTTACTATTGGCAGAATCCAGAATGAGAAGCTCCCCATTGGGCAGAACTTCAACAGAGTGAGGCTCAATTCCAAGCTTGCTTCCATCAAACACAGTCTCCACAGTATATCCACTCTCAAACTTCATCAACGGACGACCAGTAATCGCTACACCAAGTTAAATGAATCCACATTCATATACACACATATATTTTCCATATATATGTATATACATATACACACACCACCAAATCAGAACCAAAACAAAATTGAAAAAAGACGGGGAGAAAAAAAAAAAACACAAACCAATCAGAGATCTGTACCTGTTTTGGTCGTGGTTTTGAGTGACCAGAGCGATTTCATGGCCATAGACACCGCATTTGACACAAACCCATTAATGATCTCTGGACAAAACACAAGTAAACATAACTTCATTAAAGGAAAAGAAAAACAAAACAAAACAAAACAAAAAACAAAAGCAGATCACAAAGTGAAGCTTATTATAAACAACTATACACATTTTTAATACTTATGTATAAACTGACTTACTTGCTGGTGCATTAGTGGGAGCTGAAGAGACATTTCCGAACAAGACCAGAAGGGTCAGACCCAGAACGAGTACAGTGTGACCCATTACTTGAATCCTGAAAAAGAAGCTCAAGAAAAAGATTTTCAAGCTCTCTGCATTGTAAAGAAACCCTAACTCTATCTGCGTTTTTGCTCAAGTGGGGTGGGATTTAAATAAAAAGATACTCAAAAAAGCGGTTTTGGATTTCTCCCAAAAAAAAAAAACCCCCACTGGGCTTGAGAGTGCAGTGTGTAGTCTGTGAGTGTGGAAAGAAGGAGTAAGAAAAGAATGAAAGAGACAAGCAAAGAAAAAAGAGAGAGAGAGAGAGAGAGATATGGGAAAGTAGAGCAAAAAAAAAGCTTTAGAGAGAGAAACAGAAAGAGGGGAGAATCGTAAGCTTCTTTTGATGATGTCTAAAAAGATAAAAAAGAGGAAAAAAAAAAAAAAACACATTTTCTTTTGTTCATTAAAACGCTCAGCAAAAACACAATTATTCCTGTCTACCTAAATCCCCGCCCTGTCCAAGTGTTTTCACTTTTTTTAATAATGTTCATTCACTCTATTTATTACCGTTTGCATTTTTCAGGTTATTTTTTACTATATAGTTTGAAGACCCACATTTTTCGTGAAATCAAATTATTATTATTATTATTATCTTTTCTTCAGGTTTATAGTTTTCTAATAATTTACATATATTACGTAACGTGCATGTATATAACGTTTATAAAAAAAAAGGTGCATGTACATAACAAAGTGTCAAATCAGAATTCAAAGAATTCCACAGGTTAGTATTTTTCAAGCATGAAAATGATGTCAATTTTTAGAACTAATCTTAAGGGCTGTCACTATTAAAAATGGGACATGGTCGTCCGAGAGGGATGGCTCCATTTTCACAGGTAAGTCTCATGTGATATCACTTTTGCCTTGATTTAGACTTCATTTAGTTATCGGATCTAAATCTCAGTTTTTTTTTTTTCTTTTTTTTTAAACAAAAAAATCAATAAAAAAATTATAACTAATTTTTTAAAAAATTAATCAATTTTAACTTAAAAATTTAACTCAAAACCATACATCAAATGCATGCTCTGTTTGATAAAACATCTTAAATTCAAATTTTTCATCTCAGTTTTTGTCTTTTTTTTTTTTAAGTCAACAAAAATTATAACTAATTTTTAAAAAGTCAATCAATTCAAATTTAAAAATTTCAATTTAAACTGTTTCACTAAATGGAGCCGTAAGCTCAAATCCCCAATTCTAGAGAGAGAAAGAAGAGAGAGAAATGGGCTCTGCTGGGCCCATATTGAGCTACCAATCAGTAGAAAAGGAAGGACAGGACCAGCAAGAAGCCATGGAAAAATGTCTAAAGGCCAGGCTGGGCCTGATGATGACAACGTTTACCCCTCCAAGTGCAAGTTGCCAAAAAAAAAAAAAATTTTTTTTTTGACATAATGCCATGTGATATTCCAAAAACAGAATCGTCACAAGCTGGTATATAGCTTCATAGCTTCGCTTTTTTTTTTTTTTTTTTTGGCCCCAACTATTCAAAAAAATCAAAAGATAATGATAGACATAGATATACAAAAGTCTTGTTTTGCTAAATTAAGACCAAATAGTGTTGGTAGCGGGGAATCGTTACGCGAAATTCAAACATGATACATCATAATCAGTGTCCTCACATCGTAGTCAGAACATAATGGCATCAAATATTGTTATTCCATTTTTCCCTAAAAAATTGTTGGATTGTGAATTTTTTCTGCGTCGAACTTTTATGGTGTTTTAATGTAAATTAGGCCGTCTCTACCTTTAAATTAGCTTGGTGTTTTAATGTAAATTAGGCCGTCTCTACCTTTGAATTAGCTTTTAGTTATAAGTTATACCCAATTCCATTTAGCATGATGTTAGGAGTCAGATTTTACAGATAATAATGGGTTTAGACCCCAGTCCATTTGCATGACATGCTAGATGTTAGATTATGAATTTGTCCCACAACGTTAAGTTATTAAATTAATATGGTGTTTATACGTGAATTGAGCGTTCTAACTTTGAACAAGTTTTTAAGATGAGTTCCACCCGAATCCATTTAATATAAATCACATATAGAATTTTTTTTCCTCCTCTACTTGAAAGTTTGTAAATTGCTTTGGACCACCATTAGTTGTGAAGATTAGGTTCGGTGCTGACTTGGCTGAGGTATATTCCACCATGATACAGACATTGCAATCCATATTTGTATGATTCCTAATATCCTATAAAGCCCATGATTTATTTGTAAGTTTTGCCCAATTTGGAAGAATAAAACGTGTTTAATAAATCAATAAACTACCACTAAAGTACTCAAGGAATTTGCCCTTTTTTATTGATGATTTTAGTCCTACATTGCAAAAATTTTCAAAAGAAGATGAACTTTATACTACCAATCAAGATAAGTTTGAATCATCATGTGTTTGATGTAATAGCTTCTTCCTCTTTCCCATATGTTACTGACTTTTTGTAGAGAAGAGAACCTTCAAGCTTAAAATAATCACTCTCTTTTATCTTTCTGGATTCTCACCACTTTCTATTTCTCTTCCAATCTGAATAGCTTTTTTCGGCTAATGGCGTTGTAGATAAAAGCATCTTGCATGGTAGAATATCCACGGCCGCCTAATTTTTTATTATCTCACCCGATCTTCTTAGTTCCTCTTTTCTCGTACCGATAATTGCAAACCTGATTTTAGCGTAAAGTTTGGATCCCGAAACCCGAGTTCGAAAAAAGGGGCTGACCATAGAGAACGGAGAGACAGAGAAGTTTGGAACAAACTGACATTTTCTACTATTAAAGAACCATTGTATCTTTACAAGTTAACAATGGGGCCCGCAATCAAATATAATAGCCACATTAGGACTTTGTGTAAAGCGGATCCGGAATACAACTCTTTTACCGGGGCACCCTGTAAATACAAGATTGGTGTCACCGACATACACAAAATCAAGAATGGTCATGTTCCAAGGTCCTGATAATGCACCAAAAATCACCTTTTTGTTTCCGACCAAGCGTACCGAGCAGATTAGCGATTAGCAAAGCTCCTTCCATGAATCACGTTAAGATCAATCACCGACGGTATATCATCATCATCCCAGGGAGGGAATTCCTTTAACAAAAAACAATGGTTCCAGTGTATCAAAAGCCCAGTCAATCCCAGCCGACCCTTTTCAACTCAAACAGCACTCTCAAAAGAAACCTGGACATGGGCGAGATTCCAAGGCTTTGGGACTGAAGCATAGGCTAGGCCTTTTAGCAACTTTACAACGTCAGCAGCATCGTCGAGATAATACTTTGCCTTGCTTGGCTTTCTCCCTACAGTGCAGGCAAATATCTCGGGAGGCGCAGGCAACGAGGGACAAGCGACTGTGCTTAGTATGCTCTCAAACATGTCTTCATCTGATCTATCATCTCCAATGCACATCACGAAATCCGGTGGCGTCCCGTCATCAACCATTCTCAAAAGAACCTTTTCGGCAACCAAACCTTTGCTTACTCCCTGCATTTAACACAAAATTAGCTTTTAAACTCGTGCGTTTTTTGGCAGAAGAACTGTAGGTGTGGGGTAAAGAGAAGGTCTATACCTGTGGCTTAACTTCTACAATATGCTGGCCCCTCTTGACAACAGCTGGCTCATTAGCGAGAACATTTTCCAGGTGATCCAATAATTCCTTTGCTTGACAGGATCCAAAATCAGGGTCTGCATCATGATGATGCCACACCAAAGCACTCTCTTTGGTCTCGATGTTGGATCCATCGGTTGCCTCTGTGTATAATCTCATTACAGGCTCCACAATATCTTTCCAATCAAGATCAGCGCCTATTGGACTAGTCTCCCACTCGGAGGTTCTGTTCCACCTGCACCAAAAACGGAGAGAAAGACCTAAGAACAGTAAAAAGACACTTCGTAAGCGAGCTAAAGGTTTGAGATCACAATTCACATACCTTAGGAAGTACCCATGTTCAGCTGCGATACCCAGCGTCTCACATGGGGCAAACCACTCACTTAGAGAACCTCTTCCCCTCCCACTAACAATAAACACCGTGTTCTTAGGATCATTGCACAAAGAATTTAGAATGGAAATCACCTCCGGGCTTGGTGTTTTAATGATAGAAGCTTGGGAAACAACAGTGCCATCATAGTCCAAGAATATTGCCCTTCTATTTGTTCTTCTGTATGCCGAGACAATATGATCAATTGACAATTTCTTAAAGTTTGGCGACAGAGAAACAACTCTGAAACCCAGGCCCAAACCGATACCCCAGCAACGTTTATGGTAATGATCCCGGCAGGCTCTCTCCAAATCCTTCACAAAACTACTAGACCAATAAGCCACGTCATGAGAACTAACATACCGGTAATGTTTCTCATGGCGCAACTGCTTCTCAGAATTGGGCATGGTGATTGCTGAACTCAAGGCATCAGCAACAGCATCAATGTCCCAAGGATTAACTCTGATCGCTCCACTTAAAGAAGGCGAGCAACCAATAAATTCAGACACAACGAGCATACTTGTGCGAGGAGCATCTGCTTCTATACCTAAAGCTTTATCCATAGACGGAGTGCCCTGCCTACAAACAATGTACTTGTAAGGAACCAAATTCATTCCATCCCTCACAGCATTCACTATGCAACATTCTGCAACAGCATAATAAGCCGACTTCTCGAAACGTGGGACAGGACGATCGATTAAAATTACCGGCTTGTAGTTAGATGAACCATAAACCTCATTAATTCTTTTCGCAGTTACATATGTCTCACTTTTAGCTTCCTGGACATCCTTTCCCAAGCTCCTTGCAGGATTCACAATCTGAACCAATACTACTTTTCCCTTTAAATCTGGTTTCTGCTGCAAAAGCTGCTCTATGGCTAAAAGTTTGAGGCTGATACCTTTGAATATATCCATGTCATCAACTCCAAGAATCAACTTCTTCCCCTCAAATTGTTCTTGAATCTCTTTGATTTTGGCAGCTGTGGAGGGGAGATTCAAAACAGATTCCAGACGACCCATATGAACACCTACAGGAAGAATTTTAATATATACTGTGCGGCCAAAATAGTCCAGCCCAATATGTCCTCGCTTTGATTCATAGTCCAGGCCGAGCATTCTGCTGCAGCATGACAGGAAATGACGTGCATAGTCAAATGTATGAAAACCAATGAGATCACAATTCAGCAAACCCCTCAAAATTTCATCACGGACGGGCAAAGTCCGATAGATTTCTGAAGAAGGGAATGGGCTGTGAAGGAAGAATCCTAGCTTGACTCGATAGAATCCCTTCCTCAAAAATGTTGGAAGAATCATTAAATGATAATCATGGACCCACACAAAATCATCATCAGGATTGATCACTTCCATGACTTTGTCTGCAAATATTTTATTAGCAGATACATAGGCCAGCCAGAGCGAGCGGTCAAAGCGATCACCATGGTCTGGGCAAATGGGTAGCATGTAATGAAAAAGTGGCCACAGCTGTTGCTTGCAGAATCCCAGATAAAACTTTTTCTGGAGATCGTGGGGTAGAAACGTAGGAACACAATTGAAGTCCTCCAGCAACTTCTGTGCAACTTCTTCCTGTTCGCTGGCATCTATTTCCACCTTGAGCGAACCCACATAAATGACCTCAGTTTCTGAAGAGAATCCATCCTTTAAATGTAACAGAAGTGAATCCTTATCTAAACTGAAGCACCATTTAGCAGTTTCTGGATCCCTTTTTGCATGCAAGGGTAACATGTTTGCCACTATAATTTTCCGATCATGACAAACAGATGAAGCAGCATCCGAGTCCACGTCATTATTGCCATCCAAATCAGATATAATGCCAGGGACGGTCATCACCCTTGGAAGAGCCCTTGGACTAGGAGTGCAAGGAAAATCCAATAGGCCTCCGGAGGTCAGATCTAGAAGGTTTGTGCACGACCTTGATGCCATGTCTGAAACTTCGAC
>CM046385.1:2516346-2566346 GCA_025413485.1 Ficus microcarpa | reverse complement strand
GTGTGTGTGAGAATATTCGTTTGATGCGATTTTATAATTTAAACTATATATTTTGTGGCTGAAAACTTGATTCTCCCAACAATCAGCATCACATCCTCACAACCAATAGACTTTGTAGATTAAAAATAATTAAGTTGAAATTGACCCTATATATGACTTTGTCCCTTTGAATTTTGAAGGAGTTGAAATTCACTACATTCTGGCTATATGATCTCTTTGAGAATCCCATCATAAAATAAATAAATAAATGAAATAGTCAAACGAATATTTTCATATACATAGACTACTACAAATATTGGAATACATGACCGAGATTTCATGACGATTTTTGAAAAACCGCCATCTAAAGTAGTTAAAAAACGGGACACGGAGTTTGATTTCTGAAAACCGTTGTGGAAAGCAAAGATTTCATAACGGTTTTTGAAAACCGTCGTTGAACGGCATGATTCCAAGATGATTTTTAAAGACCATGTGGAAAGCCTTGATTTCATAACGGTTTTTAAAAACTATCGTGAAATCTATCATTTTTCACGACGGTTCGTGTTTTCTTTTTTCTTTTTTTAAATTAAAAAAAAAAACCCATGAGCCCTTCAAATCCATCATCCTCTTTACCCAGATCTCTCTCTCTCTTTTTCTCACTAACTAACCCTTTCTCTTTCACCGATGCTGCCTTCCCTCTCTCCCCCCTCTCTATCGAATCTCCCACCACCACCCTCCCTCTCTATCCAAGCTTGCCAAAATGAGTACCTCAAAAATTGAAATTAGCAAAATAACCTTCTTTCATTTTAACATCGGAATAATTCCTGGTTGTTCAAGGTCATTTTGTTAATAAAAGTTTTTGGAAAGTCATTTTACAAATAAAAGAAAGTGAATAAGTCACTCTATCAATTCACTCTTTTTTAATCTGAAGTTAGATTTTTTCAATTTAGATTCTGGGTATGTGTAATTTTTTTGTTTTGCAAACAAGGTATTTGAAGAAATGCTTGGATGTGATTTTGTTTTCCAGACTAAGCATTTCTTCAAATGCTTGAATGTGATTTTGTTTTGCAGACTAGGTATTCAAAGAAATGCTTGAATGCGATTTTGTTTTAGAGATAATTTCTATTATTATTTTGATTTTGATTTTGATTTTGATATTATGCTTACTTGATTTGGTTAGTAGTGGTTATTACGGTTTGATTTGCAGCACCGAGGAAGAGCTTGAGGCCAAGCTAGGGTTCGATCTCTTCTTCGAAGGCAGAAAAAGGCTTGGATTGTTGCTCACTTTCGCTTTTGTAAGTTGATTTTGCTATTTAATTTTTGGCCTGGTTGGTCAATGAGAAAATCGAAAGGAAAAGGAGAGCAAAATAGAACGAGTTTTGATTTTGAATTCTAGGTTTTTGCTTGGGGGGCAAATGGAAATGTTTGATAGTAATTTATACTCCTACACAAAGTGATGACATAAATACACTGCTTTTTGGTTTTTCAAGTACGCTTTAGTTTAGATGTAGTGTTGACTAAATTTTCACTAAGATTTTTCAATCTAAACTGTTTAATGAAATTGAAAAACTACCATAAAATTGAATAATTGCTTTTGTATGATCTAAATCCAGTACTTTCAGTTCTCTAATGTATGACGAAGCAATAAATTTTTTTATTACGGGGGCTAATAACTATATAATGGGTAATTACTTGTTATTGTGGTATCACAATATAAGTCGATGATCTCATCCTAGAGTGTAAAATTAGGAAGTCCACATGTCGATGAGAGCATAGTCATGCGAATTCAGAAGCAGCACTAACGTTTTTTCCATTTCTGGCTGGCCTATATTAGACTGGTTTCTTGCTTCTAGAAATTAGGTTTAACTTTAGATACATGTACTGATATCCTATTACATTTATTGTTCATAGGTAAAGTTTGAGAAACATGTCCCTGAGTGTATATCAATTATGAACCACTTTCTTTGTTGCAAAATGTGACGGAACCGGAGAACCAAACATTTGTTTGGTTTATCAGTTTGAGTTTGAAATTTTAAATTTCAATAGTAATTTTTATTGACTTTTCATAAAAGATAAAAAACTTTTTCAGAAAAGACAAAAAACGTTTTTAGAAAAGACAAAAATTAAGATGAAAATTTTGAATTGGAATGGCGAACCAAACGAGGGCTGAATCCCAAGTGAAAATCATATTGTTTTTTTTATATTTATTTATTGTAATCAAATAATCATAATTATCGTGGAATTAGTTCTTATGCTTTTAGTTCAACCATGCAGTTCTTGGAATGGGTAGACAAGGGAGCAAAACGTCCATATTGTGAAGGCCTTGGGTACACAATCTGTGGGGTGTGTGAAAGGAAAACAGTGGTACATGTATGATCGATAATGCATATTCTTGTATACTAGACTCCTTAGGTACATGTGTTTTGTTGTGCTTGTCTAATGAAATTTTTCATACCAAAAATAGTTATAGTGTACATATGCCAAATGTATATTATGCCAATCCAGTAGTACACATCATGATTTTTTTTGTTATCCTTTTCTTGCTCTTTTATATAGTCGGTCGTTAATTATAATCTTACTTTCTTTTCGTTAAATCTGACATGAAACAAATGGAGGATAAAGAAATTAGTGATGAGATAAGTAAATTTGAGGAGAAGTATCACAAGTAAGTAAGTTCTGATATATCAATTGTTTGAAATATATTCTTCATTCTTTTATTGTGCAAGGAAATATTTTATAGAATAACATCTTATCCGAGTCCATGTTGATCTAATGTAAAAGCTAAAATCAAATTCATTCATTATTTTTTATTGTTGAAATTAGTGATCTCTCTTGAACTAACTTTGTCATCAAGGATTTAATTTGTGATTATGTTTCATAATGCGATAGGTTTTGAAGAGGAAAAGTTTGATAGACACGCTGTTGAAGTCTGCCTCTGTAACAAAATAACACAAGGAAAAGTAATAAGTTCTCCTTTATTCTTCTTGTCTTTATAATTTATTTACTAGTGATCATATAGATTTAGTTAAAGGGAGAATGGACAAGTTTGTAACGCAGTTCATTTAATATCGACTATAAACTTGTAATTTAACATATTGTATTTGTATTGTGCACATTTATAAAGTAATATGATTTTTATTTTGTTGATTTCATTTTGGGTGATGTATTTGATAACACGCGCGATAAGCCACCTGTGGAAAATCACAGCAGAAAAAAAATTCATTTTTTTTCTTTTTAGACAATCTTCCACAACGATTTTCACTGGAAACAGTCATGGAAGATTGATATTACACAACAGTTTTTAATGGGAACCGTCGTGATAACTGCAGTTAAAATCTCAAATGTTACTATCATTTCATCCATTTCACTACGGTTTTAAAATTGTCGTGGAATTTATAAATATTTCATGACGATTTTTTAACTGTCGTGAAAAAATCATCATGGTTACTTTTTACGATGATTTTTTAATCATTGTAAAATCCATAATTTCTACCGATGATATATACACACATATATATATTTAATACATTTAACATGTGCATGAAGGTAATGCATGTTCAGAGACTTGAGTTCCAACACCATGACACGTGGCATCAGGCATGCTTGGAAACTTGCAAAACTGTTTTAAGCATTTCACTTTTTAAGTAATAATAAGTTACGGTAGTTAACTTTATGATGTAATATATGATAGGACATTTAATAAAAAGATACTATTATGTATTTTCTTGAGAACAAAGTTATAATGTTGTGTGATTACAGATATAATCTAACAATAAATTATATACTTGATTTTATTATAAAATATAAAATATAAATATTTCAAATCTAAATTTAAGAAAAAGAAATATATATATATGATTTCGTCAGCTTTTCGAGAAAGCAGGAAAATTTGGTAAATGAATGTGACGTGCACGATTAAGAATTTTCCCCCTACTAGAAAGGGTATGTTTTGAAAAAATGTTTGAAAAAAAGTGTACAAGAAAAAAATTTTTTTTTCAAAAAGGAATCACAAAATATCAATGTTAAAGCGACTTTCAACTTTTAAAAAGATCCCAACATATATAAGGAACTTCCCTCTACAGCCCCGAAAAGGCCCGAGCACTTTTTTTATCTTTAAAAACAACAACAATTTCAAAACTCAATTATGAAAATGAGGAGAAAAAAAAATTATCTAGAATGGGTTATGTTTAATGTACTACGGCTTGTCTTTTCCCCTTTGTTTTAAGTCCTAATTACTTTTACTTTATGATTAAAGAAGACACGTTTCACAAAAATAATAGAGCCCAAAAAAGATAGTAAAGATGTATATGTGTATGCATACGTGCATATATATATATATGTGTGTGTGTATGAGTTGTATATATGTACATATATTTATATTTATATATATTAAATTGTGGTAGTTTTTTGACTTGAAGAAGGAAGTAATGAGGGAGGCACATGATCAGTTAGAAGGATTAAATAATTATCTCTCTATGCATGCGTAGAAATATGTGTTTAAGATGGGGACAGAAATCTAGGGAGGCACAAAGAGGAATAGAGGACTAATTAGTTAGTCCTAACAAAGACATGCCCGCCCAATTAATTATCATTAACGAATAAAGCAAAAATATTAATAAAATTGAACGTGGGGGACGAAAGTAGTTTAATCATATTTAATATCATAATATAAAAGTTTAGCATTATCCATTAGTAGACAAAGGCACAACAAATGTTAGGTCAAGAGCCAAACATCATCATTGATATATGATCATATTTACTTTTTAATTAACCGGTAGTTTATACTAATTAATATATTAATAATAATAGCTCCTAACTATGGGCTGCATATCTTCAAAAATATATTTATATCAGTGGAGAAAATAGTAATTAGCAACTTATATATTCCTTGAACAATCCGCCAAAAGTAAAATTGTTGGGTTTCTTTAGCAATATGGATCAAATCTAATTCATGAATCTCCTTTTTCTTAGGATCCGTTTTGAACGAGATTCAAATAATTAATACCCTTTTTCCAGGAAACTTCCACCAAGCCAAACAAAGAAGAAGAAGAAAAAAAGAAGGACGGAATTTTCTGGGCAAGCAAACACGTTATGTGATATATAGATAGGGAAAATACATAAACAAACATAACTTTGATGGACGAATCATGATGATAATATGTGGAATCTTTTGTTCGAGGTTATTATATATATTTTTGAATATACAAGATGGTAAAAGATTATGGCTTATAATTTTCATGAAGAGATTTTTTTTTTTTTTTTTTGTTTCAGACCATGACTTGGTATTGAATACTGGAGTGTATCACGTTGAGGAATAAAAAATGTATGGAAAATTAATGATAATCTTTATATTTTCCTACTTGAAGATTTCATGATAAAGAGCTATGGTTAAAGACAACATGTTATATAAACCTTTACTTTTCAAAGAATTACTCCAAAACCAATAATAAAACTTCTAGCTACATATGCACAAATGAAATCAATAAATATGATCTGTTTGTTAGAAATATAAAACACTATTGTCGACCAATCTTTTAACAATTTAAATTACTATTAAAATATAGATTAATAATAGTCATATATTTTAGCAATCTTAAAGTATCGATTTAATATTTAGATTGTGATGGGCTTATACCATCCAAACGCCTCTAAATTAGTTGGAGACAAAATATCTATACATGATTTTAAGGACCGCACAACAAATTAGATGAGGTACAAAAGGCTGAAATACAGTGAAGCAAGTATTTGCCTCTGTGAAATTATCAAAAAAAGTAATTGGCTTTATTATTGGATTATATTCTCTTCTCCTGAGCCAATGCTTTTTATTGTCGATATAAGAGAATTCTTACGGGTCTTAACCTAAAATTTTTCCAGAGTCACTGTCTGGTATTGATGCGACTTTGGCTCCACCCAACTTCGGCTCCAATTGGGTGGATATACTTCACACTTTGTCACTGCCATCCATGCAACACGTGGTGAATTATATATTATTGTTACGAATTTTTTTTTTAAAATTATGTTCAGTGATGTTTTTTAATTACTTAATTTAATAGATAATCATATATATTTTTTTATATTTGTCATTTTTCATAATTGACCAATATTTAATCATTGATTGAGTAAATTAACAATAGTGATTGATCATTTAAGAAAATTGATTGACCATTTCAGAAAAAAGAGCTCTTTAACTAATTTTAAAAAATTCAAGCCACTTCTTCGAAAACTTATTTTTAAAGGAAAACTATTTAGTTATATATCCTTTTTTTTTCCTTAAAAATATATATGTTTAACCAGCTAATGTTACATTTATCCCCTTTTGTTTGATGGTGGGAAAAAAAATAATTAAAAAAAAAAACATATCCCCTAACAAGCTTTATCAACTCATATACTGATAGAAATATTCGTTTTCAACGTTGAACGAGAAAGACATTAGAAACATTATATATACTTTAAAATTTTTAAAATGACTGCTCCGTATTCGAATCTTAAACCATAGAGTTAACAACGATAGTTGTTTACCACTAGGCTATAGTTGAGCTACTGATCATATTTTTGTTATGGGCATATTAGTCCTTAAGAAAGCCTACCATTGCTTTTGCTTTAAATCACACAACAATGTTAAGAAGAGAACCTTATCTATATATATCATTTATGTACACTTTGTTTCCTGTTTCACCTTCCAAGTGACTGAAAGCTATATTCCACAAAAAGCTATACGCGCAATCTCCCTTTAAATCCGAGCAGTACATGTCACAAGTTTTCTATTGCTCTTGCTCCGATTCATATTCGAATTGCGGTGATAAATTATACAATTATAAACTGATAACTTTATGAGTGAAATTGAATTAAACTTTCGAGTAAAATTAGATTCGAGTTTTCTTTTTGTTCTATTGACGAGTCTCACTATTTCTCTTGTAGACAATAAGAATAAAAAATGAGATAATACTAATGATCTTTATTTATTATTTAGGAAAAAATAAAAAAGTAGTCAAATAATAAAAAAATGAATACCACTGATGTCCATTACCAATGTTCTTTGTTTCCATCAGAAATCAAAACATGTTTCTTTAAGGTTTAGTTTTTGTATCTGTTTTCTCCCTTGAGCAAATAAAGCCTACTTTGGAGAATTCATTAAGATATACATATATAAAATATATATATATATATATATATATTATCAGCACTAAAAACAACACCAGTAACTTATAGGATGTGACAGTAACGTTTAATTGTGCAGCATGTGAGTTGGAAGCTTTCTTTTGGCATACCAAATTCACAGTAGCCCAACCTAATCCGAAATTTTCGATAATGACTAGGATTCATATGTCATGTTAGAACTACATACACTTCTTAAATAAATTAAATTGAATATATTTATAAAGTCCCATATACAATATCTTATGGTATTCGGTATGTGAATTTCAGTTACTGTAAATGTGAATTTCACTTGTTAGGAATATGAATTCACGCAGAACAAAATGTATCCAAAGTAAATGTGAATTTCTCTCATTTTATATTTTCTTCTACAGAAATTTACATTTTTTACAATTGATGTTCACATTTTCGAATAACTGAAGTTCACATTTCTCAGATACCATCCAGTACTAGATATTAGACTAGCCCTATATTAATATATAATATGATAATGAAGAAGCAACTTCACTCAAATTCCTTATAAACTGCCAAAACATTAAGGTTTGTTTTGGCATGGAAAAATTAATTATGATAGCAGCTAGACACAGTGTAAATATATAAATATATTTTATATATATATATTATATAGAATGACCCAACTGTACGTAAAGGTAGAATAAATAGGCACCTTGCAAAAAAGTCGCATATTTTTTGCTTGAATGGGTAGTTTTAACTGGTTTGAAAATTGTAACATATCAAACCTACTTTCCTTGGTTGATGATGTCTATAAATGATGGGAAGGAAAAATGCCTTCCCAGGTACTTAGGCGGTGTTTGGTGAATGAGTTTAGTTTAAAATTTTTAAGTTTCAATAGTAATTTTTAAGAAAAAACAAAAAACTTTTTCAGAAAAAATAAAAAACTTTTTCAGAAAAAAACAAAAATCACGATGAAAAAAAATATAATTTAGTTTAAAATAAACTTAACACCAAACACCTTTTTAGTGTCGGGGAGAAGAAATTGTCATATTTTCCAAGTGATTTTTAGAAGCCGATAAAATGGAGGATGGAGGGGGGAGGGGGGAGAAGAAGACCAAAGAAAAAAGCAGTCCTTGAAGGATGAGCAAGTCAAAAAGTTTTCTTTTATTTTATTTTTCTTGGCTTTCTAAAAACAAGACAAGAAAATGTGTACTTTTTTATAATAATTAACAAGATATTAAGAAAAGTTGCAATAACAAATAGGCTCCTTTAGACCACAACCTTTGCGCAAGATATGAAAAGGAAACCAAAAAAATGGGAAACTAACACTTTAGGAGATCCGTGCAAGAAAAGAACACATGCAAAAATAAAATAAAATAAAATAAAAATTCAACCGTCCTACCGCATCACGAATAAGTTAAAATACAACACTGCTATTTACAACTGTGAATATCACCAACATTTTCAACCAATGGCAAGTATGTTTTTTGTTTTTGTTTTTGTTTTTTTTTATTTTATTTTTTGTTTCTTTGAACTCTAGAGTGAAAATTTGAATCATGTACCTTTAACTAGAATAAAGTGTGACATTACTGTTACGTCAATTTGTAATCATAACCAATAACATTTTTGAGTTTATAATGACACAAATATCCCATATAATCTCAAATATAAATATGCAACAGATTAAGAAACTAATGATAATGATCATGCATTATCGGTGATGTTTAAACATTTTTCATTATAAAACGACAAAACTTAAACCATAGCCCATAAGCAAATGACATATGCAAAAAGTGGAAAAATGAAAAGTTGACCGGTATGGAGGAAATAATTAATCACGGAGGCACTAAAATCATAAGTGACAAGAATTTAAATCATTGCTCTCTTTATATGTTCAGAAATGTGTATGCTGTATCAATATGACTAGACGTGTGATTGTAATATAATCTATGGATAATTTTCACTGTGACTCTATCTTTATCTTAAAATATATAGTTTGAATCTTTTATCAAAGTTAAACATATTAATCTGAGATGATATATAAGGCTTAAATCTCTCATCAAAAGTAAAATATATAAACTCTGGGGTGGGGAAGTTGATTTGTCATACTTTATATCACAATATAAAGTTGGGCTATAGAGAATGGATGTTGATCTTTGATGAGCCGAGTTTATACCGGTGAATTGAGTACGATTATCTTGATATGATATTAGTTTAAGAGTTATTTTAATGTTTTTCAAGTTGTTTTCAATGTGTTTAAGTAAGTTAGGAAATAAAGGACTCTTTAAGTGAATCATGTGAATTTAGTGTAAATTTTGTTGGATTCAAAGCCCAGAAGGATAAAGATCAAAGGGTGCAACCCTAGAATTGAGGGTTGCAGCCCTAAAGTTCGGCAAAGCAGGGGCATAATTTGAGCGTTGCAGTCATGGAATTGGGCACTGCAGTGCTGATTTGCGGACTCCAGAACTACAATAGTGAAGGCTGTAGCGCCCCTACAACCGTCATTCGCAGAAGTTTCCCTTTCTTGTTATTTTTTATTCAAAAGTTGCCATTTTTGGAACAGGTTAATAAATACAAGAGATTAGGGTTAGTCTAGGTGTCTTGGTCTTCAGTTGCGGGATGCTGAAAACCAGTAGAAGAAAAACAAGAAAAAAATATTTTTAGCTTTAGATTTTCATATTTTATTTTCAATTCTAGTTTAAGGTTTTGTTTTTTACAAAATTAGGAAGAGATCATCTTGAAGATCAAGAGGAGAAGGATGAGGAGTTCAGAGGAAGAATCTTGGAGACTTGTGACACTTCTATAAAGGGGTTTTTCTTATTATTTTCTTATCTTTTGATTTTTGTAATTTAAGAATGGTTGAAACTTTATTTTGTAGATTTTTATTCATGAATTAATTTTTTTTCTAGGATTTTGGTGTAGCCTAATTATGATATTTTGATTTATTATTTCAATTCAATTGTTGATTTACTTTCCATGATTTAGTGTTTTTCACTATTCTTAATACTTCTAAATAATTGGCCACTATTTAGTTAATGAGTTAATCATAATGAAACCGAAAGGAGATTTATGTATCTAGTTCATTATGCTGAATGCCGTAGATTGCATGCAGCATAGAAATATACCGTTATGGCTTGTGCAGTTGTTACATGAGAACCACAAATCTTAACGAGTTCTTATTGGTATTAATTCATATAGGAATATAATGGATTAGCTTTTAAGGATAGTTTTTTTAGACCTCGGGAAGGGCTAGTGAATAGGCTAGGGATTTTCGACTATCAATTAGGAAAATAAATTATGGCTTTTAAGATTGAATAATTAAGATAGAGTAATTATGGTGAAATCGGAAGATTTTTAGTATTTTGGTTTCTTCGTTTTTATTTTAATTTTTATTGTTATTTTTATTTTAAATTCCCTTTTGGTTTATTCAAATAAAATTAGAGTTAACCAATTTTAGTAATTAGTGATCAATCAATCCGCATAGGAACGATACTCTACTTATCACTTTCTCACTTATTAACAATAATGTACACTTGCGTTTGAAAATCCACAATAATCTCAACAAATGGATTATATATACTTTTGATAAAACATTTGTCGAGAATCGAATCACCGGTGGTGGTGGCATGATTACAAAGAAGTTCCCATATGAAGCCTTCACTTTTATCAAGTCAGAGACCATCACATCGGTGGTCCCAACATGATCAAATTATACAAGTTACAGAAAAAAAAAATTTTAATTGACCAAAATAATCCCTAAATTATTTAAAATGTGATGATTTGGACTATATTTTTTTAATTTTGACCGAAAATACCCTAAACTCTCTAAATGTTAACAATTTTAGTTCTTTCCGTCCAAATCCATTAAATATCTAATGGAATTAGTCACATGCAATTCACATGGCCAGACAAAAATGGTCATTTTGATAAAATGATATAATTTATTCTTTTAACATTTTTTTTAAACAGAGCAAATATGAGGTTATGAAAAAAAAAAAAAAAAAACCCAGCTCGACAAACACATAGCTCTGACCGGATTTGTAGGAAGGCATCCAAGGCTGAGAGATCAGTTACGCAAGGAGATCAACTTGGATGACTCGATCAAACTCGATGTGCACGAAGTCCCACAACTTGAGCGGTTTCAAAAGCTTCTCGTGGCCGAAAAAGTTGAGATTTTTTACCGGAGCAAAAGGAATGGGCTTTAGGTAATGCAATATGGGGATGAGATCTGTCGTTGTTTAGAAACGTGTCGCCACCGAGCATTATTTGGATTAGGGACCTATCGAGATCTGGGGACACCTATCATAGTGTCGTTGCTCATCATCTGGACCCGATATCTACCAAGATCAAGGTACAGTGTCGTTGCCGAGTATCGTTTGGAATAGGGACCCGTTGAGATCTACCGAGATCTTGGGACACCGAGTGTTGTCACGCATTGTCTGGACCCGGGATCCGTTGTCGGCTTCCTTCACCAAAGATGGTGGTTGGCACTGGTTGCAAAAGGTAGAGAAAGAGAGAGGGGGAGGGGGGACTGAGGGAGGGTTTAGAGAAAGAGTAAATTTGAGTTTATTTTGGACTTTTCACTATAAAAGTGATCACTTAAGCAAGATTCCATTAAAAATTTAACAGAATCTGACGGAAATGATTAATATTGTTAATATTTAGAGAGTTTATGATTTTCTCGATCAAAATTAAAAAAAAAAACATGGATTAAACCATCACCTTTTAAAGAGTTTAAGAATTATTTTGACCAATTACTCAAAAAAAAAAAAAACGCTATAAATTTAGAAAATTTGATGTTTAACAAAACAAACCAATTATGCAAACTAAATCTTAGCAATGAAATCACATAATGCGTCGACAAAAAAATAAAAAAAGGTCTAAAGATTAAAACAATAAATACTAACTAACCAATTAAGGTTACTGACTTATAATCACCTTTTTCATTACCTTCTAAAATAAAAAAAAAGCTAGTAATTACTGTTTTTCTTTTTATTACGAGTGTGCTTCTTTTTCTTTTCTACATTGATCAACAACCAAACGACTTAGCGTATATGAGCAAAAAGCAAACGACAGGGTTTAACAGCAGCCAAGGATTTTAGGATTTTAGCTTTTTTTTTTTAATAAATAATGAAACCAGGTGTCAAAATACGATTGGTGATATGCCTGCCACGGGAAGTTGGGACACGATCCGAGTTTTTCTTCTCTCACTTTCACTCTCACAATGTCTCACTCTTCTTCTCTGGCCGGAAAGCACAAACCCAAGCTTTCAACTGAGTACGAGTCCAATTTCTGCTGCGAAACTTTTTGGATCAAGCGAGCAAAAAAAAAAAAGGGTACGGTTTTCTCTCTTGAATCACTTTAATCCAAAATTTCCCTATCAATTTCCTGTTTCCTTCTTAGATTTCAATTCTAAAAATGTGATGAAATCTCTATTTCCATTCTGATTTTTGACAAAAATGGAAATAAAAAAAACGCAAAAAATTTCCGAAATTCTCATTTCTCACTACTTAGATTCGAGCCTATTGAGTTTTTCTTTGTTGATTTTCTTTTCAGATGAATTAGCTATTTTGAAGGTTGTATTTAGAAGGCAAGTGAATGAGAAATTATTGCCTTTTTCATTTGTTTTCACGGTTCTAATTTTGGAATCAATGAATTTTTAAAATCGATTACTTTTGTAAATCAAATGAATAATAAGCTAGTGGAAAAAGATAAAATGAAATAAAATAAAAGGTCTCCCATATTCCAGATATGAGTAGTTAACTTATTTGTTTTAGTTCTGTATTAATTTTGCAGATTTTAACTACAACCATGGCTCCGGCGACGGATTCAATAAAGCGTAGAGGTTTTACCTTTTGCTCTGTTTTTATCCATCTCCACACTAAATATAGACTCAATAAGTCCTTTGCCTAGGTTTTCTGGTTTCTAGTGTTGCTCATACAATTCAATTTTGAGTTCCTGTATTTATATATATACATATATATATATATTATTTTGTTCTTCTTTTTATTTCTTCACATGTCGTTGTTGACGAATATGTAAAATATAATGTTCGTAAATGAGAGTAACCTTTCGACCCAAATCGGCTATATTTAAGTTTAACAGTTGCTTTCTGCAGATGTTTGCATTGTTGGTGTCACCCGTACGCCAATGGGTGGGTTTCTTGGTGCTTTGTCCTCTTTTTCTGCCACGAAATTTGTATCAATAGCTATCGAAGGTAGTGATAAATTATATTCTCTGATAATTGGTGTTTTGTCTTTTGAAAAATTTGCCCCTCAGCTCTATAACATACCTTTTCTCTTCCTGTAGCTGCTCTAAAACGGGCTGGTGTTGAACCTTCACTTGTAGAAGAAGTTATCTTTGGCAATGTTCTTAGTGCTAATTTGGGCCAGGCACCAGCTAGACAGGCTGCATAAGGTGCAGGAATTCCTAATACAGTGATCTGTATCACTGTTAACAAAGTTTGTGCATCAGCGATGAAAGGTGCACTATTCAAAGCTTTGAGCGTCGCATTGCTGCCCAAGACAGTGGTGCATTTGCATGGGAAATTGTTCCATTCAGTAAACCATCCACGAGTTAGCTGATATATATGATTGCATTTATATTAAATTTGATGTATAATTTGGTATAATACAGGTTGAAGTTTCTGGAGGGAGGGGAAAACCCCCAACATTCATTGACAGGGATGAAGGTTTAGGGAAGGTAAAAATAACTTTTGCTTCCTTACTGCCAACGTTTGCATGGTGCAAATTCCATTGGCATCTTACTATGAACTTAAAAGATGTCCCCCGACCTGCTCCATTACTGACAACCACAAGTGTATTCTTGAGTTGCCAGTTTGATGCTCGCAAACTGTGAAAGCTTTGTCCCAGCTTCAAGGGGACTGGCGGTACAGTCACTGCAGGAAATGCTTCTAGTATAAGGTCTACTTTTCCTTTTCATTGAATCCAATTTTTTCTTCTTCGTGTTCTTTTCATCTATATCAACAATAGACGAGAGGTTTCTACTTCTTTTTTTTTTTTTGTATGTACATAAAAAATAGCAATTTTCTCATCCTATGTTTCCGCTGAGATTATTCCCATTCTTCTGCTTTCTGTGGTTCCTTGAATATTCATCCATTGATTGGTAACTTTGCTCATGAACCAAGATTTTCTTAGATTTTTTTTTTCTTTTTTGGACAGTGATGGTGCTGCTGTATTTGTTTTAGTCAGCAGAGAAAAAGCAATAGAGCTGGGGCTGCAAGTTATCACAGAGATCAGTGGATATGCTGATGCTGCTCAAGTTTTCCACAGATATGTGGAATTGAAGGCTGATGCCGATGACAAAAGTCAAAATGCAAATATTTTTTTTTTCCGGTTTGAATCACTCAGACCTAAGTTTTAAATTTAAAGTTTTAAATTGAAGGCTCACATGAGATTGACTGCACAGGCACCACAGCTCCAGCTCTTGCAATTCCTAAAACCATTTCAAATGCGGGCTTGGAGGCTTCCCAAATTGATTTCTATGAATTTAACGAAGCCTGTACTGTAAGAAACTTTTATCATTTCTACTTAAACGTAATAGTTGGCTTCTCAATGTGGGAAATGGCAATTCTTACTTTGTTATTTTCTGTAGGTCGTGGCTCTTGCAAATCAAAAATTGCATGGACTTAACCCTGTAAGTTCTTCCTCTGCTCTCTCTCCATCTCTGTCTTTCCTTTTCGACACACGCACTCACATTTACATACACATACATGATACTTCTGCATGTGGAGTGGACAGACTAGTGTGGAGGACGAGCATTAAAACGAGCATTTAGTTGAGTTGTTTCTCAATTATTTTTTGCTTTTTTTGTTGTTCAAGAAAAAGTTAACATTCACGGTGGAGCTGTATCCTTGGGACATCCTCTTGGTTGCAGTGGAGCCCGTATCTTGGTTACACTTCTAGGGGTAAAGATTTGCTAGTTTCTCTTTTTGCTGCTATTTTGTTCTCTCTCTCTCTCTCTCTCTTGCACCCGCTCCCATTTTATATCTAATTTACATGTATGTTTCATTTATATCAAATGATATTCTCTCTCAAACCTCTTAGCCCAAGATCAATGGTATTGTAGGTACTCAAGCAGAAGAATGGGAAATATGGTGTTGGTGGTGTTAGCAATGGCGGAGGTGGTGCATCTGCCTTTGCCGTAGAGCTTCTCTAAGCTTTTTCTCTTCATTTTCGGTTAGTCTGGTGCATGATTCTCTCACAGTGACGAGAACTCGGAAGTACCAACATTAAGAGACCTTTTGAGAGAGTTGAGTTTTCAGCGACCATCAAATTTTTCCTTCTCAGTGCTAGTTTTTCACTATTTGTCTTCGTAGTTCTTTCATTTTTTGGGCTGAGACTATTTTTCCTCTATTTTTTCAATAAAATAAATATGATTCCAGGGTTTGCCAAAATTCTCTATTCTTCCATTGCACTTGTCTTGTTACTGGATGGTATTGCTTGCGTTTACAAACAACGGAAGTCTTGAAAGTGGGTCTATCACGCCCAAAAGGGGGCAAAAAAAAGGTAACTTAAAGAGGGAAAAAGTAGAAAAAGTAAATAAAATTTTTAGATAATTTGAGTCTTGTCTACAATTTTTGCTGTGGTTAATCAACTAGGTAACCATGAGTTTCATATTTCTCCAAAATTGTAGTGTTTGGTAGGAAAATGGAGTCCGTTAAGCAGGGTTGGAGGATTTTTTAAACAAAAATAATTTCGTTGTTTTCATATTTCTCAATCATTGTTGTGTTTGGCCGGGAATCGTAGTTCAATAACAAAAGTACAATAATTTAATCGAAGAGCAACTGAATATATACTTTTACTGCAGCTGCCGTGATTTTTTCCCAACAAATAGCAAAGCATCCAATTAAGTCACAAAAGTTCTTTTCGCAAGAGGAGGAAAAAAATATGTATACATATGACGAGGACACCGGTGGGGTGTCTGCCGTGGGCACTCCGGACTTGGGTCTGATGAGCGAAGGGAGAGGCAGAGTTTTGGCAAGGATTAGAAAGGATATAAATATCCTAGAGATTGATAGGATACACTTTTTAACTATAAAAATGGTATCTATTTTTTTTTTTTTGAATTTAAAGGTGGAAAATTTGAATTCCGCATATTTAGATAAAATCAGGTGTAATAATAACATCAAGCTATATCTGTAATCACAAAAATAGTATCTAAGTTGATCTGAATTAAAACTCTATATAGAGTCAATAGAGTCATACTAGTGGTGGATCTCACTGAGAGGACCACCCAACAAACTGGATGAGTCGCAAATTTAATGATACAAAAAGTTTACCCGTCAAAGACTGAAATACAGTCATGAAGCAAGTTGGGGTTTTATGCGATTATTCTCTTGAGCATATAACGTTTGTTTTTGGGTAATTGGATAATTCTGTATGGGTCTTCATCTCTTACCTAAATAAGTCACTGTCTGGTGACGTAAAACTGCCTCCAATTGAATTGGGACGTGGACATAACTTCACAGCATTGTCCCCACCATCCACTCAAGTGTTTGAACTTTACAATATTAGTACGACTTAAAAAAAAAAAAAAAAATTTAACGTTTTGAAGGAGGAAACTAGAAAAACCCAGTTGAGATTTTTTTACCATAATATTAGTCGCATTTGTTGCATGAATGGGTAGTTTTAATTGGCTTGAAAATGGTTAAAAAAAAAAAAAAAATTCCCAGCTGCTCAAAGCTGATAACTTGGAAATAAAAAAGTGCACGAAGTATAAGCTAGTCAAAAGTTGGATTCCCAACCCCCGGCTTTCTAAAAAATAATACAAGAAAAGTTGAACCAACAAATTGTCTCTTTAGACCACAATTTTGTGCAAGATATTCTTATAGTGAAAAGGAAATCATACAAAGAAGTATTAAGGTGATCCGTGTACGAAAAGAATACTTGTTTCACCTTTCTCGTTTATTTGGAGAAACATTCAAAAAAAGATAAAACCCATTGATTAAAATGATTTCATTTTCAAACAATTCTACCAAATCAATCAGTTAAAAAGACAACAGTGTTTTGTACTTTACTATCGATGAATATTGTCAACTTTTTCAACCAATCTCAAATTCATATGTCAATTTTGAGAGCTATTAATTATAATACAAAATTTTCCATGGTATCACATGTCAATTTCTCACTAAGACTACTTGTCCCCAGCTATAATTAACATTTTTCATCACAAAACAACAAAATTATAAGCAGATGGCCTGAAAAAAGTTTAAAAAGTGAAAATTGAATCTTTTATGCAAAACGTGTAGAAAGCACTAAAAGAGGATCTGATATGGGCTTTGCCTTTATAAACAGTTGAAAGATTTGCTAGTTAAAAGTCAGAACCAGAAAACTTGGAAGAGAAAGAAGAACATTCGTCAAAAGCTAAAACTGACGAGAGCACAACACAAACGAAAAACAAGCAATATGTTAGGAACCTAATCTCATCTTACATAACCAGCTTGTAAGCAGAGGGCTTATCATCTTATAATTATTTCATGTGAGACATTTAGTATCTAACATTCCACCAAGCTCCACAACTGCCGTCGGCCTATCTTCTCAGTTTAGTGACTTCGTAGATCCCACCTTCTATCAGGTAACAGCCCTCCCTAAGTCGCCCCATTTGCAATGACAACCACAAAACTGTAGCCCATACTACCTCCGATACCATACACGTGGTGGTTTATAACAATTCACCACGATTAGGCCCAAATCAGCGGTCCATATTATCAACATCCTGCGGTAGTTCTTTCCTCCCTCTGCCAGTTTCAATTGGCTATCAGTATTTGATGCGTTGACGACTTCACCAATGCATCTTAATCTAAGCCTATAACGCAACCATTTGAACTTGATCCTGCGACATGGTGGACTGGCTATGATAACAATTGTTAGGAACCCACCAATTCACACTTGCAAAACCAGCTTGCAAAGAGAGGGGATCTAAGGGTTCACTTATCATCCTGTAATTATTCCATGTGGGACACTTGATATCTAACACAATGTAAACCTAATATCAAGCCAAATATTTTTTTCATTACTTATTATTATTACTTGTAAACTAGTTGTGTTTAAGGTTTTCTACATAGAAATTGCAACTTGTAATACAGAAGAAAACAGAACTAATGAAAAAAAATGGGCTGTTTCCAAATAAATTAACAAAATCAGACCATATATGTCATCCCAACCCGAAGGATGTTCATATGAGGCACGCTCATATTTGCAGCGCCAGCTCTACAGTTCCTCCTCAAGAATGCATAGAAGTAGTTTATAACCAGCTTCTTGAGAAAAAATGAGTTTTTCTTTGCCCTCACATCCCCATGTGCAAGCAAGTAAGTGAATCCTGAATCTATTGCTTCGCGGAGAGCTGAGAGCTCATACTCCAAACTCGGGTCTTCATCCGACGACATCACACTGGATGGCAGTGGCATAGATGGTTCTTCTAAGGCAGAAGTTCCTGAGTCATCAAATCTTCCTTCCTGCATTAATGGAATCCTAAGCTCGTCATTCCCACTACCGGTTGGGACTATTGAATCCCTTGATGTCGTTGAAATGCTATCGAATTCTATATCGGTTAAATTGCTCTCCAAGGCAAGTTCTTGAGCTTCTCTCCTTAAAAACTTCTCTAGGCTCTCGACCAAAAGTTGCTCGAACGCATGGTGATCCTCCTTTCGGACGTCTTTGTAGCCATACCGGGCGATGCAGCGGAACATATGGTAGTCCTTTTGGCAAACTCTTCGAAACAGAAATCTTTCCCCTTGAGGAACTACTGGGATTGGTATATACTTGATGCAAACAAAGACTATGGTGGAGTGGATAGCTGGAAGGCTAAGAAGAAACTGACCAAAAATGGAGGGAATGCCCTGGACAAGCTCATTGTATAGCAATCCTATTCCTGGGGTTCTAACAGTCCCGAGTGTGGAGCCAAGCTCGAGCATGAAGTCCATTGATATCTTCTCTCTGACCTCACTCTGGTACTTCAACACACTCCCATAATTCCAAGTGTACATCACACAGAGAAAGAAAGTGGCAAAAACAAGTGGCAGCCAACCACCCTCGAGGACTTTCGTTAACACTGCAGACAAGTAGATGAGCTCTATCGATCCAAATACAACAGGGAAACACAGGGCCAGAAACAAGTTGGTCTTCCAAATGAGAAGCATTACAAGTGTAACCAAGGTTGTACTAACAAGCATGACACCAACTTCAGCTATGCCTGTTGGTAAAATACGAATCCCATCAGCAAAGTGCTTTCACTAGATTGCCTTAATGATATCAACAATCATTCAAGAAATGATATCACAGGAAATAAAGTTTCAAGACCAAAACATTTAAAGGGGAAATTCCAGGAAGAGGAGGGAAGGAAGATTGACCGTATGCATTGGCGATATCTGTGGTGCTCCTGAAGATGGAAACAACGACTATGCACATGACCATTAAAAACCAATTGATGACAGGGATGTAGATTTGACCCATTAGTCTCCTTGAGGTGTGAACTATCTTCAGCCTTGGGAAGCATCCAAGAGCCATGGCTTGTTTAACACAGGAAAATGTAGCAGAAATCATCGCTTGGCTGGCAATCATTGCAGCTAGAGTGGCTATCACAAGGACAGGCCAGAAAAGACTATCTGTTTTTTCACAACATTCAGAAACCAGGAGCCAAAAGGAGGCACCAAATGTAGTTACACTCACTAGTTTGAAAAACAGATAAAGGAAAATAGAATGTTTTTTACAGTAGCAAGTATAACCTGGTACGGAATCATAAAATATTCTTTTTGCGGAATCAGGGTATTTCAGCAGATATGCAGCTTGGCCCATGTAAGCCAAGAGAAGACATGGGAAAACGACAAAACTGAAAGCAATCTACAAGAGCAGAACAGAACCACCATAGAAGACTTACGATAAAGAAATTTCATAAAAGCCAAGGCATAAAAGGTGCAAAAGTAACATGAAATTGAAAACCGAACCTGAATGGATCGTACAGAAAAATGACCCAAGTCAGCAAACATTGCTTCAGCTCCTGTGGTAACACAAGGAAGATACACAATCACACATTTTACTTCTCTGCAAATCCACGAGACAAACTTCAACATTGATACACGGCTTTTGTAATTAACAATTGAACTTATTATACCAACAACATATGATGTTAAAAGTACTGTACATGAGATTTCAATGGGGGGAAGGAGATGTTGCGATATTGCATCAAAACATAAAAGGATTTGATGTGGACCCGACAATGTATCAATCTCACTACCACAAAACATCATCTGATTTCCTACACGTGACCTTGAACTTTTTTAAGATCAAGAAACAGAGACACACACATAATACTAAAACAATTACCAGAAAGAAGGATACTGACATCCGAACAAACATTTACATAGATATGTATTTATATAGTGCTGTATTATCATGCTAAGCAAATGATTTTCCTAAAAAGTTGAGCTGTTAAGAAATGGACCAGAAAAGGCATGCCAAGCTCAATACATAGACGTTATACTGTAAAGATTTTAGCTTCAAGCAAAAACTTAGACTAATACAGAACAGACAAACTTAGTAAGGATAATCTAAAAATATAGGCAAGTTTCAGATATACGAAAAGTGTTGGCAGACTAGCTGTTGTTTTTAAGCTTAACAGTGAGATGTACCTGTAATGCACAGAACACAACCACCAAGAGCTGACCAGGCCTGATTGCTGTTCTTTTGGAAGAAGAAAAATACATAAGCCGGATTAAATGCTTTCAAGACAGTTAAACCATGCATCGCAAGATTGTAAATTCCAATAGAACCCAGACTGAAGAACCACAGAGCAAGTATCGGAGCAAACATGAAACCCACTTTGCCCGTCCCAAAGCGTTGTATGCTGAATAATGCCACCAGAATCACAATTGAAATAATAACCACAGCATCTGGAAGCAAAATCAGAATTGTGTAAGGTGTAATTACTCATTGTTCCTCATAGCAATCAAATGGAACTGGAAAGATAAGTAGGATACCCACTTGTACCAAAGCCTTTTACTGCACCCTCCAGACCGCTCACAGCAGACAACACTGTCATTAAAAGAGAGAGAAAAGCCACTAATATTAAATAAATCTTGGATGTTATGATGGACATCGCTTCGTATTTGAACAAAAAACTTAATTGTGCATCTTGGTGCATTAAGGTGGCAGAAGTGGGAAGATTGCATAAAGCGCACTGACAAAGTTAGGACCTTATCTTAATCATCAAAAAACGCACAACTTGCTAGTTTTAGGCCCAAAATAGTAAGTCACTTCTCACTTTCCCAGGTTTATTAGCATCAAAAGGACATGATTAGTTAGCATCTATGACCATTTGGAAAGACCAAGTTATGTTTTAACAGTTTGCCAATTTGCAGCTTCATACACTTTAGCAGATCACCATACGTTATGCCCCTAAATTTCCGGTTACAAGAACGATGTCCACTAACGCACCTGACATGGCTGGGGTTAGTATACCATCTCCTATAATCATGGAAGTCCCAGTCAGAACCAGCAACAAGAGAATGGTTTTCAAGGGTGGTTTCCTCTCCAAAGCCTCTTTTATATTCAAAGCCCTTTCCAATTCTGGAGTGGGCAGTTTCAGCTTAAAACTTGAGATCTGTTCATCAGCCGGTTGACGATTCGGGAGCATATTGACCTTTGCATATCTGCATATAAGTGAATACAGTGCAAACGTTCCTCCTATTATTTGAAAGCATAAGGCGTTAGTATGTGCATGTGCTGAGCCAGATATATTAACTAAATGAAGAAGGCAATAATGTTAAAGAAAATAATGCTTTACCTTCTCCATTGTCATTGGCTTTAAGAACTACAAATACGTATTTTGCTAATGGTATAAGAGCAATCGTGTACATCACAAGGGATAAAGCCCCCAAGACATCAACCTCTGACTCGATTGGCACTTTGCTGAAGACATCAGTGAAGACATATAAAGGGCTTGTGCCCATGTCACCATACACCACTCCGAGTGTTTGAAATGCTAAAGCAAGAGTGCTCCATGTGGAAGGCTCCTGAGTCATTGAAGTAATAAAGCTTTGTAAGAGAATAGATAGAGAGTTTCCTCTCTCTCTCTCTTCATATATTGCAGTTTCAATGGGAAGTAATTTTTCCGTCATGGAGAAATGAGAGTAACTTTTCTAGCACATCTTGAAGTGATTGCATGCTTAAAAATGAAGGGAACCTTTAGTTGAATGCGCTTGGCTAAACAGGCTAAAGCTCAACTCTATGGAACTCAAGTCCAACGAGTAAATACCAGAAAATAACATCTGAAAATGCAAATGATTATTACCAATTTCTAAACTAATTAGAGATCGACAGATATCAAAATTATACACCTCTGTTGTCATAAAATGTTAAAATGTGATCCTGCTATTGGTTGAAAAGGTGTGATAACGATCACCAGTGGTACAATTACTTTGAATAAGCTCATAACATCTAAGAAAATGGTTTTTTTTTTTTAAATTTTAATTTTAATTTTTATTTTTAAGCCAGTTGAATCACCCCAACTCCATTTTTCACTGATCAAGTCAGATAAGCAACAACACCACAAAAAAATTAGTTATCAAATTACCCCATCTTAATTTTTCAATGAACTGACAGTAAAACAACACCACATAAGTTAACAATTACCCGAAAACACCAACTCCAACCTCAAACTTGACAAAATCTCCAAGCAAAAACAAAAGACAAAAGACAAAAAAACTCCAACCTCAAACTCCCAGATAATAACCCATCTCAACATACTAGAGTCCTACACTGCCCAGATAAAAACAACAGATTTACAACAAGAAGACAACACCAATCAATGACTGAACAAATCTAGGAAAATTACAATCCAAGAAACAGTTACTCCAATTTCTTTTATTTTCCCTTTTTTTTTATTTTTTATTTTTCTTTTTAAGAAATTTACCTTGGAATGATGACCATGAGCTCCAGAAATCTCTAAGGCCTCAACATCAAAGGAATCAACACGCTTGGGCCTCTTGACAAGCCTTCTTCTGAGAGATCCAACTCCTTCTTTGCCGTCGTTCTCATCAACCTGAGACCATGGAGGTGACTCCAAGTCCACCTCGCTCCCATCAACCCACCTCGACTCACTCCCACTCCCTGTACTTGATCTCCCCAACAGCCTCACACTACTACTACTCTCTTCTATCCCATCTCCTCTTCCCTCCATTTCTCTCACCAATTTAACGAATACCCACTTCCCAAATCCTTATAAATCTTCACTTTTCACCATTTGTTCTTGCAAAGTTTGTTTCTTTTTTACAAGTTCAAGTATTATTGGTGGTGGTCAAAATCCGTGCTTTATTAGCTTGACGAATGGGCTGACTCCGTGATCTGTGTTTGGTCGGGTCTGTTGGGGCTTGGTGGAGATAAAAGACGAGCCTTGATGAGAACAGAATGAAAGGACAAAGGACATGCTTACGAGGAAAATGGCAATATTAGTGTGGAAAAAAAAATATAACGAAAAAAGTGTGCCAAAAATAATAATCAAACAAATAATTTCTAAGATAACGAGTCGCCACTGTGCTTAGCTTGATTGGTAAGTCAGAATTCATATTTATTTATACACAAAAAAGAATTCATTTTATTCATTTATTTTCGTAATTGTTTGTTTTAGTACAGACAAGAAAAAAATAATAATAATAATGAGATAACTTTTTTTCACTTTCTCTTTTCCGATTTCTTTCTTCTTTTTTCCCCACTTTAGTAAAACAATCATAGTAGTAATGATTGGACCATCTACTCTATAAAATAAAAAATTAAAAAAAATACATGCAAATCTAAATATGAATGCTACATAGTTGATGCGATATTCTATATTGCTCCATATATTATGTTTTGTTAAATGTTAGATTTGAAAATTGTAAATTAAATATTTAATTTTATAATTTTTATAATAATAATATTATAATGATAACATGGAAAAATAATAAATCAATCAATTTTTAAAATTTAATATCAAATGTAAGAGTATAATGTCAAATTCATATGCTAAAGTCAACTTTAAACACTTAGATTAGGAAAGTTATATTCTAATGTAATGTTTTTTTGAATATTGAATTTAGCAGTTGCTATTTTTAGTGGTTTAAAAATGTTAATTTTTGACATTTGATTTTGGTTGATAATTGTCTCGATTTTTTCATTGAATTGTTACATACTATTATTTATAACTAGTTAAATATATAAATATATAAAATTTACTATTAAGAGTTGTCAAAACTTAGTAATGATGACAAAACAGCACCAAAAAATTATTATGCATTTAGTTAAGTAAATTTTTTTTTTTTGACAAATATAAAAGTGATATTGATATTTACATTTAAAATGATCTCACATGTATTAAATTTACCACGAAAAATTAGGAAATTAATAACAAATAGCATATTTGAAATGTATTTATAAAATTATAACATAATTTTAAAATAATAAAAAATTATAACATATTTTAATTTTAATTTTTTCATTATTTCAATTTTACCCTTATCTCCTTCCACATATTCCATTTCCCTTTTCTCTCATTCTTTCTTTTCCTTTCTCTCTCTCTCTCTCCTCTGACTCTCTCTCTCATTGATTGCAGGTGACGTCTCTCCGGTGACGAAGTGATCATTGCGATCACGGCGTCGGAATGGTGGCGGAGATACCATTCTCTCTCTATTTATCGCGTTGTTATTCGATCGTGGGCTGCCGTGCTGGTGAGAGACCGTTGTGCTCTCCGGCAGCGATGTGATTAGGGAGAGATCGCCGGGATGGATCTCTTCTCTGGTTTTGTTGATTTTTTGTTGCAGGTACAGTTCGATTTGTGACGGTTTCCGGCGACGATGTCGCGTTCTTTCACCCGACGGAGTTGCAATCTTTGGCGATAGGCAATGGCGTTGGTGGTGGCGAAGGTCGCGAGGTCGCGATCTCTGTTGACAGATAGAGCTTCGACGTTTGGCAAGTACGGCAGCGATGGTGACAATAGAGAGAGAGAGAGAGAGGGGAGAGAGAGGTTTCGTGGCGGAGGAGAGCTCGTGATAGCGAGTTTCGTCGTTCTGCTACACAGCGACGATGGGCGACGGCGGCAGGGACGGTGGTGATTTGGGAAAGTTGGGGTTAGGTTTTCATTTGGGATTGAATTTGGGACTGATTTGAAATTACCTTTTTCTTAGGGCTTTGTTGATAAATAAGGAAATTATTAAGTAAAACATATAATTTTTCTTAAATGGGTGTTTGGTGGAAGCATCCAAACCATTGAACTCAATTTTTTTTTTTTGTCTTTTTCTCAAAAAGTTTTTTGTCTTTTCTGAAAATTCAAAAAAATTTACTGTTAAAATTTAAATTTCTCAACTTAAACTACTACACCAAACACCCTATTAGGGTTTTCATTTGGGGTTAGGGCTTTGTTTGGTTGGTTGGTTCAATCCAACTCAACTCAAAAAATTTTTTTTTTTGTCTTTTTTCTAAAAAGTTTTTATTTTTTTCCCAAAAAGTTTTTTTGTCATTTCTGAAAATTCAAAAAAATCTACTATTATAACTAAAATATTTCAACTCAAACTAACCAACCAAACACCCTAATATATTTTGTATTTTGTCTTGTATTTGTTGGTTTATATTTTATTATCTCAAAAAGAAGTTAAAATAAGTATCTTATTCAAAATAATTACAGAAAATAAGGATTTTCTTATATAAAAATTATTGAAAATAAGATATTTTCAAAAAAAAAATATTGGATTTTTTTAGGGCTGGCAAATCGTGTTCGCGGGCCGTGTTCGGGCCGGCCCGATTACGGCACGACACGATTAGCCTAAACACGAACACGACACGATTAATAAACGGGCCAGGAACCTAAACACGAACACGACACGATTAATAAACGGGCCGCACGACACGACACGCGAAACACGATTATTAAACGGTCCAGAACGGGTTGGCACGAAAACGAACACGTTTACGACCCATTTAACACGAAAAACCCGTTTACGACACGAACACGTTTATGGCCCGTTTAACATGAAAAACCCGCTTATGACCCGTTTAACATAAAATGGGTTCCCAACCCGTTTAACACAAAAATTATGAATAAAAAATCACTAAAATTATCAATTATGGATATAAAACTAACAACTAGAATTATCAAATATGCATGATGATTTAGACAAACATTTCTTAGAATAAAACATAAGTCTAAGTTGTAGTTGGTGTCCAAATTTCACTACCTAAATAAGTCTTAAATTGTCACATAATCAAGATCCAAAATATTAAGAGAAACATCAAAAGACAATAAAATATTAATGCAAAAGGAAATACTTTTTTACTTGAAAATGATAGTATCATAGGTTCAAGCTCCACAAATCTTCAAAAACTCCCAAATATTTCAACCTATTCAAGAAATTTATGAGAATTAAATTAAAACATATTTAAAAACTGTCTAAAGATTAAAAAAAAATTGTCACTATGTCTAAATTACCTTCCATTGGGACCTCAGCATTTGACGAACTGGGGTTGTGGGAACTTTGAGCAGATATAGAGCTAGACTCATTGAGTTCCAAACTGAGCACATCTTCAACGATTTCATCCACAGCCATGTGAATTGATTTGTTGTTGTCTGCACATAAATTTGATAAGTGGCCAACAACATAATGTAATCTTAAACTCAAATTATGATAATGCACATCTTCAAAGGTAGAATATACCTTTATCTCCAAATAGCCAATCCCTAGTACAAACCAATGCCTGAACTACGTCAGGTTTAAGTGAGCTCCTGTATTGATCTAAAACTCGCCCCCCAACACTAAAAGCAGATTCAGATGCAACAGTAGTTATTGGTATGCTCAAGATATCACGAGCCAACTTAGAAAGTTCCGGATAACGAAACTGGTTTCCTTTCCAAAACTCAAGAACATCAAAAAATTCCTCTGTTGATTGTATTCTTGGCTCATCCAAATAAACTTCTAATTCTGTCTTTTGCAAAACAGCTTGCTCTTGACTTTCAAAACTATTGAACTCCTACAAGCACAAAGATACAAAACAAGATTAACAAAATAAAATATAAAACAACAATGGTAATAAACGCTAAATTACAAAAATGTACATATTTTTTACCTTCATTACTTTGTTTTGCCTCAATAAGAACTTCTTTGTTGGGTTACTTGCAACGTGAGTAGGAACTACATTCGCAGATGTGCTTTTAGTGTTGTTGCTAGCATGTTTAGTGTATTCAGCAAACAATGTTTCCAAACCATGCTTAACAGACAAAAATTGGCTTGATCCTCTTTGTCCATAAACATTGGCATAAGCATAATCCACAAAGTTTAACTTGTAACATGGATCAAGAGCTAATGCTATTGCTAATATCAAAGAGAATTCCTTCCAATACTTCTCAAACTTGCTAATCATTGCCTTTGCCATAGTAGACAAATATGAATCCTCACTTTCCACATGTGATTTTAGCGTCAAATAGCAGGTGTACACAATAGGAAAGTACAAATTTGCTGTGGGGTATTGAACTCCGGAGAAAACGCAAGTAATATTATAAAATGGTTCCAAGAACTCATTAATCTTCTCTGCCCTTTCCCACTCATCAGAAGTAGGACAATTCTTGTAATTTGAGTCACTCAATTGTAAATGACAAAATGCACGCCGATAATACAAGACACTGTCAAGCATGAGAAATGTAGAGTTCCATCTAGTTGGCACATCTTGTCTTAAACCCCTCTTAGCATCAAGACCCACAAGATTTACACACTCTAGAAACTTCTTCTTTCTAATTTGTGACCCCCTAACATATTTCACACTTTCACGGGCCTTTTTCACCACATCATCAATATCTCTCAGACCCTCGTGCACAACTAGGTTAAGAATATGGGCACAACAACGAATATGGAAAAAAGCACCATTAGAAATAAGTACTTTCTTTCCATTCAATTCAGCTTTCAACAAATCCACTGACACATCATTAGCAGAAGCATTATCCAAAGTAAGAGAGAACACCTTATTTTCAATTCCCCAATCACATAGCAATGCATAAAGTTTTTCAGACAATGCAATACCAGTGTGTGGAGGTGGCATGAAACAAAAATTTAAAATCCTCTTTTGCAACACCCAATCTTTGTCAATAAAATGAGCAGTCAATGTCAAATAACCATCTGTGACTATAGAAGTCCACAAATCAGAAGTCAAACAAATTCTACCAGGGGTCGCATCCAACATAGATTTAATTCTTATTCGTTCCCTCGAAAACATTTTAAATACATCTGCCTTGATGGTGTTTCTTGAAACCAAATTAATGTCGGGCTGCAAATATTGATAAGTGGCCCTAACACCTTCATATTCAACAAAAGAGAATGGAAGATCATGCAAAATGATGGCTGTTGTTATCAATTCACGAAAGTGTTCAGGATCAAACCTCTTTGCACTCACTGCTAAAGAGCCTTTTTCTTGTGATAACAAAAGTTGGCCGATATCACGCGTGTCTTTACGTTGGCAAGATATCATATGACGCCGCATGCTTCCAGTCCCATTCTTACTATCAGCTAAATAAACAGAACCACATTCTTTGCATTTTGCCCTTATCCTCTTGTCTTCAGTCAACGGAAGCTTATCAAAATGTGACCAAACAATAGAAGTAGTCTTTCTTTTGCGTTTGGCTTTGCCGGTTGCATCTTCAGAAATAACTTCAAGCTCCTCTTCCTTATCCTCATCAATAGGCACATCTGTATCTGTAGGAGGAGCAGCAGCACTAGTACCAGACTCAAGATTAACTTCATATCCTATACCATCCATCTACAAAATAATGAAAATATAGAGACAACCCAATTTTATTAGCTAAAAAAACTAAAAACACACACACACATCTTTTATTAGCTGAAAAAAGCTAATCATTTGCAATGAAGCTGTTCCAAAAAAACAAAAATCTGATCCAAGACCATGCATTTGGCAGAGGATCTTATTAGCGATAAGACGTGAAAATTTAATTGGTGAACTGCAAATATAAAAGATTCTACTGAACTTTAAAGTCATATCATGGCAACTCCCAACAGCCGTTTCAAGGATAAGAGCCAAAATGGAAAAACTACTAAAATAAAAAACAAGAAAATGAAATGTTAACTAACTATGTGTAATCATCTATCATATCTTAATTGTTAGATATATATATATGTATGTATGTATATTCTCTTTCAGTTCAGATCTGAAACGGGAGATGTGGCTAAGCCCAGCATTAGTAAATGACTGAATCCAAAAGATGTACCTATATATGCTGATATATCAAGAAGAGAAGATAATAAATTGAATATACATATATGTTAAAATTGTGAACCTGAAAGGTCTACACAATTGACAGTTATTTCATTAGAGGTGGTTTGAGAATTCAATACTTTGGTTCTCAAACAGCCAAAACCAAAATCCAGAAAAGAAAAGTAAAAAATATATATATATATGTGTGTGTGTGTGTGCTAGCCTCTAGAAAGTAAGAGCTAGTTTTCCTGTCCAGGTTTTGACATGTACAATTAAAGTAGTCTATTTATAGCTCACAAATAGTTCTGCTCTCAAAAGATCTACCAGCAAACTGAGTTTGAATGAACTGAAATTCCACTTTTTGACACGGAGCTTTCTACAATAGCATATTGTTATTGTTGGTGCATGTTTTTGAGCATTTGATTGTCAAAATCAAATCAAAATGAGAAGGGACAAAAACAAAAAAAAGGACCCGAGGGGGGGGGGCCGTGGGGGAGTTGGGTTTTGGGTGGGTGAATGAAACTGACAAGCCTGATAAAGAATATGACTGTTTATAACATAGCTCTACTGGTAAGGTATGTTTTTCATACCCAACCATAGTATTCTAACTTTAACACTATAAAATAATTCAGATCTAGTGAACAACAAACAAAATATGGCCCAAATGAAAGTACATTGTGTGACACGCAATATTTTCCATTAATTAATCCATATCTTACCAATTCTCTCAATTAATTGAAGGTGGCAAATCCAGAGACAAAAAATAACAAGCGAAACATATTTATTGCAAAAGGAACTATTGTCCCCTTTATGATTTGTCTCACATTAACAAAGTAGTTCTCTGAACATCAAGAAAAGTTTCAAGGACTCAAGAAAAATTTAAAGCAGATGACTACTTATCAACTGAAACAACACAATGTTCTAACTTCCACGATACGTGGTGACAGAGAATGGAGACAGCAGCAGTGGAACATGGAAGTGCTCCAACTTCTGTGACTCTCTGATTTCAAACACAATAGAAACATATGGAAAGAACCCTCTGGGACAGTATTTACCCGTGTTGAAGCTTATCCTGTATATTCCTGGATTCACAGCATCAACTATGCTCATCAGCTGATTTCCTCTGATTTCCTCTTCACATTCGAAACAAAAAGAACAACAGAACCAGGAATCAAAGCAAAGTATCACCAAAACGTTTGATAATCACAAATTAAAAGGAAAAGATAGTGAAAGGAAAGTGAAATTACCAGGAAGAGAGAGAGAGAAAGAAGAAACCGAATCAAGCCTTGATTGACCCAGAAAGTAGACGAAAGCTCATCTGCGACATTCGTCTTCTTCTCCAACCATGAAAATGCAGAGAGAGAGAGAGAGAGAGAGAGAGAGAGAGCTTGATAATTGCAGATCTAAAGAGGAAACCCTAGAGAGAGAGAGCAGAGAGAGAGCAGAGAGAAAGAGGGGCTTCTGACTTCTGAGAAGGAAGTGAAATAAAACAACTAAAGACGAAATTCTTTAGTTATTTCTCTCAGGCTCTCACGGCAATTTCTGAAAGAGGGTATTGAATATTGAACATTTGAATTGATTTTGGAATTTGGATTTTTCCCCTCTCATGCCTTAATACTCACCATTTCAAACTTTCAAATTTCAATCAATTTTCTTTCTAACAGCTAAATTAAGAGTGATAAGTCATAAACAGCTAAATTATTTTTCTTTTAAAGTCACAACTAAAAGTTTAACCATTTTTTTTATGGGGTAAAAAAGCATATGGAGAATACATTGTAATTGAAGTTATGAAAATGATTTATTGAAAATGAGTCGATGTTTAGAGTTGAAATTATGTGTTTTTATAAAAATAAATTATATTAATTTAAAATATATATAAAAATTTAAAATATAGTAAGAAAAATATAGTAATATAAATCTTAGATTATTATTTTTGCATATGATAACAATAACTTTTTTGTAACAAAAAAGAAAGGAAAAAAAAAATTGTTTAGAATCTATCCAGAACCTTATATGAAAATAGAAAATATTGGGTTCTATTTTGTAGGAATTTTACGTGTCATTAGATTTATGGATTATGCATAGGGCCGGCAATTACGGAGGAAATGCATAGGTTTTTATTTTTAAAAAGATAGAGATAAAGCTCATTTTTCCAGGAATCCAAATACATATAAAAATGCAAAGAATTTCCGCATATAAAAAATTCACCTTTGGTGAGCAAAGACTTATCGAGCTCGAGAAAGAAGCGATGGCCAAGCATTTAATATTAGGTTTACTATTTTATATTATTAACTAGTTAAATATAACTATAATTCATTTACTATATTATATTATATTATTATTAACTAGTTAATTATAAGATTATTATTTTATATCAGAAGCAACATCTCCATAACTTCTGATTTATGTTGTCTCAGTAGTGAAAATTCTTCAATAATTGTTTTCTGATTTTATATTAAACACATAAATAGGCCTATACTTGTTATAAAAGAGCTTTAGAATAATTTGAAAATTCTAACATAAACGTGTTAAACGTGTTAACCGTGTTAGCCCATTTCCGGCCCATTTATTTTCGTGTTAAACGTGTCGACCCAATTTCGACCCAATTATTAAACGTGCGGTCCAAACCCATTTATTTCGTGTCGTTCTCGTGTCGTGTCACCGTGTCGTGTCCGAAATTGCCGGCCCTAGATTTTTTTACTTAAAAATTATTGATAATTAAGATACTTTCAAGAAAAAATTAGATTTTCTTACTTAACATTTATTGAAAATTAGATGTTTCTATAAAAATATTGGGATTTTCTTACTTAAAAATTACAAAAAATTAGATATTTTCAAAAAAATATTGAATTTTCTTACTTAAAAATTATTAAAAATTAAGATATTTCCAAGAAAATATTCAATTTTCTAAGGTTTCGTTTGGTGTTTAAAATGAGATGAAATTTTTAAGTTTGAATTAAGTTGACTTTTTAAAAAGTTATTATAAATTTATTGACTGATCAAAAAAGACAAAAATTTAGATGAAAATTTTGAGTTGAATTTGAGTTAAACTCATTCACCAAACATAGACTAAATAAAAATACTATATTTTCAAGAAAATAAGGGATCTTCTTATTTATTTTCTTATTAAAAATAATATTATTTTCACACTAAAGTATTTTTAGATTTTTCTTTCACCAATTTTATTGGTTGTTAAAATTAATTTTGGACTTTTCTTTTTTTTTTTTTAATAAAAACCCCAAAATTTATAAGAAATGCCAAAAAGCCCCACTTTTGACAAATCCAGATTTGCTGTCACCGCCATCGAAGTGTGCAACGAAACTTGTTGCTATTGGTCGATGAACGTCTCATCGAAGTACTATGTTGCCAATCTGTTTTCTCAACGGTGGGGTGTGCAACTTGGGATTCTTGCCTCACCCCATGCCAACGCCACCGGAGAACGAGACGAAGCTTTGTTGCTGACTTGTTGTCGCGACTCACGATAGTGAGGCGATGAAACAAGACTCAATCGGCGACTGGAAAACCTAGAATCAAACCAGAAAAAATAGATATGAAAATTCATGTCGCTTGCAAACTTGTCGTTGACGTCATTTGCGAAAAAATATCACGATTTGCCAGTTCAAGAGTTGCATGAGATTGGCTTTGAGAGCTCCTTCTGATGGCACCGAGAATTTGCCATGACGAAGTCGCAAACCACATTACTGACGACAACATCGGAGTGCACAGCGATGGCGTCGTCACCAATAACATGACAAAAATTGATTTGGATGAGTGAAGGGTTGGTAGGGGTATTTTGAGAATTTTTGAAAGTCAAAGACTTAAATATGCTATAATTTTCACTACCTAATAAATTATGCTATAATTTTCTATCACAAATATTAAATATGTTATTTCCCTCTTTCTCCTAGAAATATTACACTGTGTTTCTATTCAAATCTCAAAATTTAAAAACAACATATTTAATTCAACACTGCATTGCAGTTGCTCTCAAAATTATAAACCTAAGTAATAATTGGAGTTTGATAAAAATTTTACAGCTCGATGTGCATTTCCACTTATCTTCCCAGAAATTTTCCTTTTTTTTTGGGGTGGGGGGGTGGGGTGGGGGGGAATTAAAAATGGGTTCGAGCAGTGGGGCAGTTTTCTTTGAATCATTGAAGCATGTATGTGTTGTCTGTTTTCTGATAATCTTTCTTTCTTTTTTTAATGTAGATAATCCAATCAAATCTTTATCTTATCTTAATATAATATATATACACCATATATATATTATATATTTATATACTTATACTTATACATACTTATATATATTTTATATATACTATATACTATATAGATAAATTATATTATATATATATACATATCTAGACACATTATATTAAAAGAGTCAAAGTGTTATCTTATTTATGTGGCATGTAGCATCCCTTTTTTTTTTCCTTTTCCTTTTTCCTTTTCTTTTTTCATTCTCTCATCTTTTTTTTCCTTTTTTTAAGCCTTAGTTGACACTAATTCTTCTCAATTACATCCCAATCTAAAAACTGAATTCAAAAAAGAAAAAAAAAAAAGAGAGAGATAGAGAATTATTAAAAAATAAAAAAAGGACAAAATATCAAGAATACCGGAGGAGACAATAATGGGACCACTGAAACCACCGCAGTTGGAGTGATTAAATTCGAGATAATTTCGGCAGCAGACAAAAGTAACAAACTGATTGGCCCATTTCCAGCAGTTTTGAGCCCAAAATGATGTTGGGCCTGTTGCCAGCATATCAAGCCCAAAAAGTAACTCCTTCCAGTAAAGGCCCATCGTGGTCACGTGCAAAATGTGAATATGTACGGCGGATTTGCAGATTCAAAAGCTCGAGAAGTGTAAAGTCGTTTTCTTGTTTTCTAGGGTTTTAGAGATTTTTCTTTGTCTAGCTGCGGGAGTCAACTTGCTTTCTTCCTCGAGCGGGTGGATAATTTTTCCGAGAAAATCTTCTTCCATGTGAGATTTCTTTCTCACCTTCGATTTTTCTTGGCGAAATTCGGATCGGAAGAGTGCTAATTTATACTCGATCCGGTTTTCCTGTTTGATTTGGCGGAATATAGTTCGCAAGGGAATAAAGGAAGCGAATTTTCTGAAAAATTGACCCTTTTTCTTTTTGCAATTTTATTTAAAATTGGCGTATTTTTTGTGGAATTTTTTTTTCGTCGAAGAACTAAAGTCTGATTATTTTTGTGATTTAACTTTCGTTGTTTTGTTAGATTGAATTGTGAATTGCGACGATGTCTCGAGTTTACGTTGGGAATTTGGATCCTCGAGTGACTGAAAGGGATCTTGAAGATGAATTCCGGATGTATGGCGTTCTTCGGAGGTGAGCTTTTAACTGACATTCTTTTCGCAGTTTACCTTTAATTTTAGCTGTTTTCAAATTATATCGATTAATTCCTTGTCTTATACATTATATATGTGATGTTTTGTTCGGGCTTTTTTTTTTTTTTTTTTTTTTTCGTTTGTTTTATTTTCTCAAAAAATCGGTGGTTTTGGCGGAGTTTAGCACAGTGTCTGTGTCAGTAGTCTATCTGAAATATGTCTTTAGGAATGATAAAACGTTAGCTAATAGTAAATTTTCAATACGTGTTTCCTTGGTTAATGGAACGTCTCCTACATATACCATTATCTGGGGTGTTTCTTTTTTATTTTGGCTTTGATATGTTAATGAAATTGCTGCAGCGTCTGGGTTGCTAGAAGACCACCGGGATATGCATTTCTTGAATTTGATGATCGCAGGGATGCTCTTGATGCAATTCAAGCCTTGGATGGTTAGTAAAGTTTGTGTAGCATTTATTTGTCACCGAATTTTATGGTTTTGTATTTAGAGCTACCCATTGTTTAACCTTTGCATAGCTGATGTTCTTTAATGGACTACGGTTCTCTTGGAAATTTGTTTCGTCATATCTGATCAACATCAAATATTTAACGTTCTTTTTTTGAATTGATGACAAAGCTCTCCCGCGTTTAATTTACAATTCCACATTCTTGTCTCACAGGAAAAAATGGTTGGCGTGTGGAGCTTTCCCATAATTCTAAGGGTGGTGGAGGTCGTGGTGGTGGACGTGGGCGTGGTGGAGGTGGAGGTGGAGGTGATGACTTGAAGTGTTATGAATGTGGTGAGCCTGGTCATTTTGCTAGGGAATGTCGCCTGCGCGTCGGTTCTCGAGGTGTGGGTGGTGGAAGGCGTCGAAGCCCTTCTCCTCGACGCCGTAGGAGCCCAAGTTATGATAGATACGGGCGCAGGTTTGCTGTTCAGTTCTCTCTTATTCAGTTTTTTCCCCTCATAATCATGTATTCTCTTGGTAAAGAGTCACGATTTCTATATTTTTTCTGTAGGGCAAGAAACAATCCAAATTTATGTTCACATTTGTGATTGCAAAGCCTAATTTCTATGCATATATATAAAATAAGATGTAGAAAGGCATGAGGGAAAAGAGCACTCGTCTTAAATCCTGACGAGGGTCTAGTATGAGATGATCTGTAGCAATGATATTGCAATTGGAGCTTGACATGCCACGAGTACATGATCTCCCTATATTGTTCTAACGTGCTGCTTCTGCCCTTCCTTATTTGTTTACTTATTTATAAAATCTTGTGATAGGAGTTATAGTCCACGTAGGAGATCTCCCAGACGCCGTAGTATATCACCAGTTCGAGGTGGTCGAGACTCTCCTCCATATCGCCATGCACGGCGTGGATCTCCTTATGCCAATGGGTATGTTATATGGCTTATGTAGCTATAGCTAGTTAATTTAGATTCATGAAACTTTATAGGAAGTTTTTCTGAATGTTGATTTTTATGTTGGCACTTGTTGAAAGTGTTTCTGTTTTTTATCTTATTTATTTTTCATCTTTCCGGTGAATCTTCATGGTTGATTCTCATTGCAGGGACTGAAGCTGAAACCTGAAGTGGAGTAAATGCTTGATGACCTTACAGGATGACGCATCGCTATACTTTTAGTTCTAATAGGATTGGTTGAATGGATAAATATCGTACTAGTTATGTTGATATTATGACAGTGGATTTATTAGAAACTTGGTGTTGGATGGCTTCTACAAAGTGTGTTGGCTGCCAAAAGGGGTGCTTGGAACACCGTTTTGCGTTGGCTTTCTCGCTTCAGCTTAATGAATATTAGAGGTCTCTTTCCTACTTTTAGTTGCCATGTTATCCTTCTTTATATGATATCAACTTATTGATTGTGGTAATATTTCACTATATGCAAAGTGTTTCTAAATCTTGCTTGTTTTGATTTGAGGTCGGTTTTCGGCTATAATGGCATCGTTGGCCGCTTACTGCATCTTTAATGCACACGGCTCTCATCACTGCTTCCGCACCACTATCTTCTACTTATTGCTCGCCCATTTTAGTGAGTGAACAAGAAGTGTGGTTGTGTCTGGTACTCTTTTGTTTCGTTGTTCTGCAACACAGCCTCTGGTCTATCTTCTTTTCTTACTGATTCAACTTTCAAGACGCCCAAGCTGTTTACTGCACTCACCTCCTCTGTGTCTCTGCGCATGATCTACTTGTTGCTTTCTCTGCATTTTAATCGGCTCACTTTGCATGTTGACATATCGTTAGTAACTCGGCTGCACTCAAATCATTAATCAACGTCTCTGTCGTCAAAAGCTCCCATCATAGTAAAAGACATTCACATGTCAATTAGCTGGTTGAAGAAGGTGAAGCTGTTTGTTGGTCCATTGGTTTCATGTGTCCTGAGTTTGGTTTTTGACCGGTTGATACTGAGCTTCCATGGTAGCAATCTTAGGAAATAGTGATTGCCAAGCTTCAAGACACTGCCGAGTGAATTGAAGTTGGTTCCTTACCCACTCGTTTGTTGACCTCCGACAGCGGCAAACCTTTTCCTTTTGTTGTGTGATTTTTCCTTGTGAGGCATGGCATGTCTTCTGATTACGGCCTTATGACATCTCAGTCGTACAATTTGGTGTTTGAGCTTTTGCAACTGAAATCGGAGAGTTGCTGATGGCAACAGTTGGTTTTACCCCTCAACCATTTATTTTATTTTATTTTTAATTTAAATTACATGTTTGAAGCTTGTGTAGACCATCTTGCCTAGGAAGTGTTCCTTTTGCCGGTCGCACTTAGGTTTTAGATATCAGAGCCGTTGATCCTTCTATTTTATGTTGTAATTTTAACCTCCCGGTTGATGATGACTTTGTAAACTTGTTTGAGCATGCATTTTTAAGCAATTGTTTTGGAAAGCAAATTTTCCGTCTTGTTGTTTCTTTTCCCTTTGAGATATGAGGGTTGAACTACCTGGAAAAATCGGAGAACCGTTCCATTTTGGTTTGGTTCGTGATTCTTCTTCTTCTTCTCTTTTATTTTTTTTTTTTTATTTTTTTATTTTTTATTTTATTTTGGGTCGAAAGGATGTTATTAATATTCAATACTACTTCCGATCAACTAATTTATCTTTAGTCGGTCTCTTTGATGCATATCTAACCATTTTGTTTTGACGAGTATAATATTACAATTTCTGATTTTATTACTTTTTAGAAGACTGTGTTTTATATTTGTCTTTATGAAGAAATAATCAAATATTTAGAGAACGGATTTTACATGAAAGGGTAATCTTTTACGTCCCTTTTGACTCGTAAGAGATTTTGTCCAAAACGAAAAGCAATAGTCAAATGTTGTCGTAAGTATAGTCAAGTGAACACCCCCAGCCTAAATTTTTTCCTTTTTTTTTAAAGCACTAACCAAATCAAGTGAGATACAATTTGACGAACAAAGTAGTTGTAACAATGAATACTTGACGAATATATTTTCACACTGTCAAAAATATTATATGTTTTTTTCTTTATATCAACTTGCACTCACGAACTAACCTTTCCATGATTAGCAAAATAAACTAACCTTTCCAATGCCTTCATACATGTAAATATTGAGTTCATCAGGGTGGTTCGTTTAGTTGACTTCATTGTTCTTCTTGTGCAACACGTCAAAATTCAACTATGTATTTGCTCAAGGGAATCTCAATGATTAAGAATTCAGTCAAATTCTAGTTCTTTAATGTCCTTTGGCGATCACGTCAAGCTTAAAAAAATAAATAAAAAAATAAATGAACATATCTGTTCTGAGTTATTGAACTGCATTAATCTGACTCTCTAAAATTTTTTAAACTAAACGAAAAAACCCCTCCTATGACTTTGACACTTCCTAAAATATCTCCACCATATCATGAATATATATATATATTAAAGAACTACAATACTATATATGTGTACATATATTGAAAGAAGAGTGTCAAGACCCCAAAACAGATCATAATCTCTAAAATCATCTTAGCTTAAAAAAGCAAAATGGAAGAGCCATTATTAGTACCACCCAAGAAGAAAATGCAATATCTTGGCACGTTTGGGATAATCAAATCCGCCATAGAAGTCCCTCTGAGATCTCACACCATCATTATCTTCACATTCCTCACTTCTCTCCCTTTCTTCTTCACAACTCTCCTCCAAAAACTGCCTTCACCTCTCAGCTTTTCTTTCTCCAACTCAATTTCCTCTCATTACTATTACTACTACTACTCCGACAACAACCTCGTCCATGACACAGCTTTGGTCCTAGACTTCACCACATGGCTTCTCAAGAGCTGGCTCGTCGACTTCTTCAGATTTGCCGTCGCCATCACAACCATCTACTCGGCCTCGAAAGTCTACACCACCAAGAGGTCAATGAATTTGGGAGATCTCATGCGGTGTTATCCCATCACCAAGGCAAGCGTGATGGGACCCCTTTTCACGTTCTTGGTCATGTCCGTCTTCTCCTCCGTCTCTTTGGATCTTGGCACGCAGTGGGGCGGGAGGGGGCCCCTTGTGAAGACGAGGACTATGTTCTTTCAGGTCGTGCACGGCATGACTTATGCCGCGGGACTGACCATATGGTCGGGGTACTGTGCTTTGTGGAATGTGGGGGTCGTGATGTCCGTTTTGGAGGGGAATAGGATCATAGGACTTGAAGCCTTTTCGGCGTCTTCAGATTTGATGAGAGGGAACAGGGCACGAGGGACGGTTTTGATGGTTTTTTATCATGTTTGGAGGCTGGGACTAGGCTTGCCAACTTACTTTCCTATTTATTCATATTGGGGTAGTTTTTCTTATGGGGTTGTGTATAAGATTGGGGACAAAATTTTGTTGTGTTTGGGGCTGGTCATGAATTGGGTGGTTTGTGTGGTTTATTATCATGATTGTAAAAATCGCCGGAGCGGGAAGGTGGTTGGGGAAGAAGGAGAAGGATCTGAACTTGTTACTGCAACAAATTAGTCCAAAGTTTGATCAGTTTTCGCTGTAATAGTCATAAGCTGTTTGAATTGTTTGTCTATTTGTTATGTAACACTACTTCACTATGATAAAATTCTGCAATAAAGACGTACTGCTAATGATTTTTGTCATGTCTCCCTTTGCTTCTGTTGGAATTTGTTGAAATATAACCTAAATGAATGTTGTGACTACCTACCAAGTCTTGTTTGTCTCACATTGAAAAGTAACAAAATGTTTTGAACACTTTATATTAGCTACAACCTGTAGTAAGTTAATAAACTACATGAAACGTTTTTCACACGCGTGGGATCGCTATGTAATTTTTGGTGTAAAAAAGTTGAAATGCTTTATAAACGGATTTTAATTCAGATGCGTTGTGTGTCTTAATATGATTGGTTAGACGCCAAAATTAGACAGGTGATCTCAATTCCACTGAAACACGTAAAGTCAACCATTCCGTTGCAATGATAAAGTAAACCATTTTGTACCTCAAGGCTCCGTCCATGCTCTTCCCCAGTTTCTATCAAAGACCACCCTCTGAATACCTTCCTCTCCCACTTTAGTTTCTCTCAATTTCTTTTTCGTCAATAGTTTGAGAGCACACTAAAACTATTACCTCCCAGCGAGCTTATAATTCTCAGGTATACCACTTTTACAACTTCATTACATATTTTCCTCGTTTCAGTTCTTGTTTTTTTTTATTGGAACTTCTTTTTGTGCCGTCCTTGAAACAGGTATGGAACAGGCAATAGACCTGTTGATCAGGAAATTTGAGTCAGACATGATGAGCTTGAAGAAATCAAGATTGAGCTCTAATATATGCATTCGTTTATAACGGATGCAGATCAAAGAAAGGAAGAACTCCGTGAAGTGATCAAAACTTGGGCTAAAATCATTAGGGATACAAGTCGCAGACATCATAGACAGCTTCATCTATTACTCAAACAAGCAACGGACTTGGAAGAGATTAAAGAAAGCCGTTAATACCAACGCATATGAAGGAAACAAGCTGCGGTTTCAAAGAGATTTCAGGGTCGTGTCTGCTCGATTTCCCTCGTTTGAATAAGATCGTCATAGAGAGGGGAGCTATGCCAGAAACTTCTGGAGCTTGACATTGCTCTTTGCATGGAATTAAAGAGAGACTGCCTTATGGTGTTTAACATCTGAGTCATCTCCAAGTATTGTACTTGAAAAGCATCTCAAATGCGCTTATCAAACGATTGCGCGAGGAGGCGCTGACCACCATATGGTTCAGCACATCCCCATCATCACCAACGATCAGAAAGTACCAAATGCTGGTTGGACTTCCGAGAGTTTATCATGATTTGACTACAGAACTTGAGGTGAGATAAACACATGACTAATCACTAGTGTTTACTATGTTTATTTTCATTTGAATCCTCAAGCAAGATCAAAGTTCCGACCTGTAGCACTTTATTAATTTGCTAAGACAAGTAGGAGGAAAACACTGAGATTAGCTACTATGATAAAATTTTATGTTTGAAATTTGGTTGAGCATGCCTTTGGCAACAATTTTTCTGAAAATTGTAATAGATACCAGTATCAAAGGAGGTTCAGTTTGTTTCTTTTCTTTGAATAAGAGATGAGAAGAAAAAATAAAATAAAATAAAATAATAGTAGTATTAACCTACTCTAGTTTACCATTAAAATTAAAAAAAAAAATAGTAGTTAAAATGACTGTTTAAGGTGTTGCATATTTTATTAGAAGGACAGTAATTCACAATTAATCTGCGATCCATGAATTAAAAACTATGATTTGCTACTTCTAATTTTCTCGGGCATGTTGCTTTTGGGATCAAATGTACGAAAGTTTGCTGTCATTTTTGTGAAGGGCAACAAATCTATTGGATAAATGACTTGTACATTATCGTTTGTGTATTTTACAAATTTATGAAAGAAAACGACATGCGTTCTCTGAATGTAAACGACAGCAGATCTGTAAACATGAAGAGGTCGTTTATTACTTTATTTAGTTAATGATCTCGAACATCTACATGGCTCACCACATGTCCCCCCCCCCCCCCCCTTTTTTTTTGCGTTAGACAGCACAAACTTTTGTATACCAAACGATACGTCGTTTTCGAACAAAAAAATTGATATTTCCCAAACTAAAAGGACATTGTCGTTTTCCAGATTAAACGACAGACAACATTTTTATGTAACGACATGTAGTTTTATTATTTAACAATGAGGCGTTTGTTTGACCATTGGCTTTGTGGTTTTCTCTATTGTCCTAACTATTGCTCTAGTGTTGCACATCGAGAACCGAACACTTTCCGAGTAGAAGTCATTTATTAAAAGAGTAAAATTAGGGTCATCGTTACTTTTGAATATAAATTTATATGATGATAAATTATCATATTTTTATGATTAAATATATTTTATTAATATAATAATCTTTTAAAAATTTTATCAATAAAAAAATAATAACTTATACATTGTATAGATTAATTAAAAATTAAAATTAAAAATGATATTTTTCACTTTTTTTCTAATAATAAAATCAATCATTTATAAAGTAATCTTTAAAAAAATGACACCTTCTTTACGGAACAAAATTACATGAAAAAAGATACACACATGCCCCATGAAAAAAGATATACACATCTTCCGAGAAGCTACACTTTCTCGATTATTTAAACGTTTGGTATATCTTATTGGCCAGCCATGGAAATTTCTCTCTAGTCCTATCATGATAGAAGAAAATGACGTTTAGACTTTAGACCAACGCAAGACTCAACTGCCACGTGGTCGACGGAGAGTGGACTTGGACTTCTTAGCACCTAAGCACTTTCGAAAAAAAAAAAAAAAAGATTATTTTTATACCCAAATTTTATATCGTATCTTAAATTCGTTCTTAAATTTTAATTTTAAATACCCTATTTTTCTGAATTTTTCTATTGTTATTACTTTACGATCCTCTATCAATATTCTTAAAAAAAAAAAAAAAAAAAGACAAATTATGAATTAGTTTTGATTCCACTTAGATAAAGTCGTAATTATATGTTATGCCTAAAAATTGCCTTATACGTGTTAATGCAATGCCTGTTTTTGTTCCTTTCCACATGAAAAAGCCAAAGTAATAAATATCTGTAAACGTTCATCATTCAAAATAAAGAAAGGCAAAATAATCCTACTGATCTAGATGGCAACGACTTGAAAAGTCACGGAAGACTTTTGTTACATTTTCCACTTAGGAAAAAAGAAAAAAAGAAAAAAAAAATCCCAACTCGGTCTAGTTTGGTTTGATTTTAAGCTTGGAAGGGAAAGAAACTAAACAAGAAGATCATGGAAACCAAGAAACTCAAGGCCTTTGGTATCATCAAAGAAGCTGTCATAGTTTTCACCAAAAACACCAATTTTACCATCTTGGCCACTCTAATCTCCCTCCCTCTCTTCTGCTTCTCTCTCTACTTTGAAACTTCTCTCCAAAACTTCCTTCTTCGAACCACTGCGCTTCTACAAGTGAAAGACGAAACCCCAGAAGTTGTTGGACAACTAGTAGAACTCACCCTTGACTACTACGACTCTGTCGACGTGAGCCAAGGCAGCAGTTGGTCTCTACTTGATGTCGTCCGAAAATTCGACAACGATCTCTTTCACCACCTGGGCCGATTGGTTTTTCTCTATTTGGTCCCTCTGCATCTCCTAGAGCTCGTGACGGTGCTCGTGATTGTTGATTTGGCGGCGAAGATTTACAGACAAGAAAAGTCCGTGGGATTTAGTGATTTGTTCGACATAAAACTCGACGGAGCGAGATTAAGGGAGTTCTTGTCACGTATGTTTATGTCGTGTTCTTCTCAACATGTACTCTCCTTGGATTCGTAGTGTTGCTTGTTACCTACACCGATGTTTTGAGGTACTTTCCCTTCAGACGTTCGAATCTCTTCTATTTCTCGGCCTTTAGGTCCTTGGATTTTGATATTTTCTTTCACCTAGTGTATGGGACAAATCTGTTGCTATTCCTAGGATTCCACTTGGGTTGGAGTGCTATATGGAACTTGGGGCTTGTGATGTCGGTGTTGAAATCTGGAATATATGGGGCCAAAGCGTTAGGTTCGTCGGCTTTTCTTAGCCTCAGGAATGTTCAAAACGGCATGATTTTGATGCTTGTTTTCTCTGTTTGGGGAGTGTGGTTGAGGCTTCCGTGCCTGGTTTTTGGTTGCCAAAAAATTGGGTTTGGATTGTTGCTCAGAGTAGTTTGATCTGCTTGGGAAATGCTCTTAAATGGGTGTCCGTCGTGGTGTATTTTGACGATTGCATAAAGCGAATTTTCGGGAAGAAAGTTGATGTGGAAGGTGGTTAAGACTTGCCATTCCCTGCCTTTTTTGGTTTAGAAGCTGAATCAAATCTTAATTTGCTTGAATCAACCCATAAATCTGCTTCTTTTTCTTTTTCCTTTTCTTTTTCTTCTATCTTTGTATCTCTATATATAAATGGCCTGAATTTAGATCTAGCGTTTGTATTTTTACCGTGTCCGTATGTCTTTTGGACTGAAAGTGTCCCTTTTTGTACGTTTATATATACACATATATATATATATATCCACCTCAAGGTTTGTATGATTCAAGTTCAAACTAAATTACAGACAAAATGTTATGAAAAAAGACAAATTTTAATAGAGGGATCGCTGTTACTGAGAAAAATTGACTACCTTAGATGGACCACGCCTGGGAATGTATTCTACTTCACGGACCACGTTTGGGACACAAAAAATTGGGGGGAAAAAAAATGATTCCAGAGAGAGAGAGAAAAATTTCAAGAACCTCAAATTAATTATCGACTATAAATGATAAGAGAGCTTGCAGCAAAGAAGTTTTTCTAACATTAGTTGTGGTATTGTTTTATCGAAGCTGCATTTGGCATCATGAATCCTGTCGTTTCATGAACGTTATTGTTTGTGTATTTAGTGAATTTATGAACGAAAAAACATGTGTTTTTTAAAAACAGACGACAGCAAAGCTTTGAACATGAACATCATGTCCTCTACTATTGCACACTTCTATAATAGCAAACTACATGTCGGTTTTTGACTTGAATGACACAAACTTTTCTTGGGGGAAAAAAACGACAGAAACTTTTGTAAGCCAAAAGGAAACATTCTTTTTTGAAAAGTTAATAATTTGTACTACAAAGGAGATTGTCGTTTCCCAGATTAAACGACTGACAACTTGCTGAGGAGAACGTCGTGTAGTTTTAAAATTAAACGACATACGTTTATATGACTAATGACAGCTGGTTTTTTAAAACAGAAAATTGACGTCTGGTTTTGTTTATTCATTTTCCGGCCCGTTGTACATGGGGAACTCAGAACTTTCTTAGAAGTCACCACTCCATAATTGATTATCTATTAAAAAAATAATGTGTGTGTGACCTTTTTTTTTTTTTTAATTGTTTAATAATTATAAACCTTTGGGATATCTTATTACAAACCTACCATTTGACCGTGAATAAAACTTTTCTTTTTTTAAAACAAGGAAAAGCCTACGGTAGAAACAGAGTATTTTTATCTTACATGTACGTATTGTTATTTTATTGTCCGATTAAAAAACTTGTATAACCCATCTTAATTTGTCACTTATCAGTCCTGAAACTTGTACGACCAACCTTAATTTGTCAATTATCAGTCCTGAAAAAATATCGCCGATTTAGTCTAGTAGTAATTTTAATAGATTTTGAATCCCCAATTTTTTTTTTTAATTAGCAATTAAGCTTCGGAATCAAACCTACCGAACCCGATGAAGGGTTCTCTTTCATTTCACATTTCCAGCCAGAATAATATACAAAATATATATATATATATATATAAAACATATACGTGTGTGTTCATCTTCCACACAGAATTAGTCAAAGTCATCCCTCTCCGTGACTCGAGCTGATTTAGGAAGAAACTAAAGCCAAATACAGCTTTGGTTTTTGAGGTTGGAAGTGAAGAGAAATCATTAATCGAGAAGAAAATCATGGAAAGGAATAATAAGAAACTCAAGGCCTTTGATATCATCAAAGAAGCTCTCAAAATTTTTTCCAAAAACATAAACTTCACCATCTTCACTTCTCTAATCTCCCTCCCTCTCTTCTGCTTCGCTCTTTACTTCGAGTCTTTCCTCCAAGACTTCCTGCACCAAACCTCCGATTTCTTCAGATCGAAAGAAAACGACGACGGTTTTTCCTCTTATATCCATTATTACTACTTCAACCCTAACTGGTTTTTACCACTTGACATAGTCAGAAAACTGAACCAGGATCTGTTTCATGACCTGGCTCAACTGGGGTTTCTCTATCTGTTCCCTTTCCATCTCCTAGAGCTCGTGACCGTGTTCGTGACGGTTGATTTGGCGTCGAAGATTTACAGAGAAGACATGTCATTGACTTTTAATGACATGTTCGGCATAAAAACCGATAGAGAAAGATTACGAGGAATTCTTGTCACATACGGCTATGTTGTGTTCTTGTCCACCTGCACTCTCCTCGGATTCATATGGTTACTCATAACCTACTCTGATATTTTAAGGTACTTTTCCGCGGAATCTGATTTTTACATTTTCCCGTCGATTATGTCGATGGCTTTGGATGCTTGCTTCCACCTAGTGTATGGGGCAAATCTGTTGTTACTCATCGGAATTTACTTGGTTTGGAGTGCTATTTGGAACTTGGGGCTTGTGATTTCGGTTTTGAAAGCCGGGACATATGGGGCTAAAGCGTTAGGTTCGTCGGCTTATCTTAGTCTAAGGAATGCTCGCAACGGGGTGATTTTGATGCTTGTTTTCTCCATTTGGGGAGTGGGGTTGAGGATTCCATGTCTGGTTTTTGCCTGCTATAAATCGTGGGGTTGGATGGTTGCTCGGACTGGTTTGTTCTGCTTGGGAAATGCTCTTAAATGGGTGTCGTTTGTGGTGTATTTTGAAGATTGCGTTTGGCGAATTTTCGGGAAGAAAGTTGATGTTGTTGAAGGTCAAGACTTGTGATGAAAAAAACAAAATAGTGAACCTGAATTGAGAATTTGAGATCCAGATTTGTATCTTCTTTTGTATACAAGTACTTCCCTGGTGAATTTTCTCATAGAAATTTCATCTTATTATTACCTTTTTTGTTTTATGAATGAAATAAATTGTTATTTTAGTTGCAGTGGTCATCACTGCTGATAATAAATTATCTTTGCTTGACCATTCGCATCTCCTTAATTTACAGCAACTTATTTGCTTGATCAACAGCCATTTTGTCTGGTTTAATTAGTCGAAAAGACGATCTATATGTTTCTTTAGGATTGATCTACTTTCCATAATGGAGAATATTATTGGCCACAGCTCACCAATCCCTTATTTTTATCATTTATAGACGAAATTCTGGAGTTTGTCTACCAATAAAAGGCTTTACCATCCTGTAAAAATTGTGAAATTATGTTAATGAACGATAGAAAATTGTTAAAAATCAGAGGACAAGTCGTTCATCCAGTAAACGACATCAAACATCTAAACCACAAAATCGTATCGTTTTCTGGTAAAACAGCTGGATAATTTTACACGACCAACGTTTTGGCTAAATAAGGAAATCTTCCGGAGATTAAAATGAGGCGTCGTTTCCAAAAATAAAGAATAGAAAGCTTGCCAAAAAAAAATTGTTTTTAACTGAAACGACAACAAATTCTATAAGACGGTGAGTACTATTTCTTTTTTCTTCTTTTAAAAATCATTAAGGTGGAGGTATTTGTGCTTTAGATCACAATACACGAGAGGCATAAAATTACTAGGCTAAATCTACCACCTCAACAAATAACTTTTTAATATAGGTTACTGTTTATAAGTTCGTAAAATGAAAAACGACATCAATTTTCTGAAAATAAACGACGACATTCAAACATGAAACTGCTTGTCCAGCAAGGTATCAAACCTTCTAAGTTCCAAATCTCTCTCTTTAAATATTTAAAAAAATAAAAGAAAAGATAGCAAGAAAGATTTGTGAAAAACTACATTTTTAAGTATTGTTAAATAAATGTCATAAATCTTATTAAATAAGCAAAGTAGCCATTTTCTTGGAAGCGACGAGTCAATTTTTTAACCAAAATATCAAGTCTTATTGACTAGCTTCCTTTAAAAAATTTTTTATTAAATATCCATTAGGATGCGTCTGATTCTAATATATAATCTAAAATTTTCATTTTTAATCTTTATCTTTCTTAAAAATTAATAAAAATTATAATTAATTTTTTAAAAACCAACTCATCTAAATTTAAAAATTTTATTTTGAACCAGTCTTAGTGTTTTACCATTAATTTCTCAATATCATTAATAAACAAATAAATAAATAATTGAGATACAACGTTGGTCACTCTTTTATCCTCTGAACAGAGAGGTCAAAGTCAAATCCGCCGGCGAGTCTGAAGTGACAAGCGAACCTTGACTTTGGATCCGTTTGACATATTGATTCAATTCAACTCAATTCAAATTTTTTTTATCTTTATTTAAAAAATTTTTATCTTTTTCTTAAAAAATTTTTTATCTTTTCTAAAAATTTTAAAAAATTTACTATTATAATTAAAATATTTTAACTCAAACTAACGTACCAAATTGAGCCTTTATTTTAAGGGTGTATCTCTGGTTTTAGTCTGAACTCGGAAGCGAAGAGAAACCAAAAGAACCAAGAAAATGGAAAGCAAGAAACTGAAATCCTCCGATATCCTCAAAGAATATCTCACACTCTTTTCCAACAACTTCAACTTCATCATCTCCGCCGCTCTAACTTCCCTGCCTCTCTTCTTCTTCTCTCTCTACTTCGAAACGTACCTCCAAACCGTCCATTTTCAAGACTCCGAGTTGGTTTTTCTACAAGAAGACGAAACCCCGGAAATAGAATTTCTCCAACCAGTATTTAACGGAACCACTAAGGTTCTCCTTCCCTATTATCCTCGTTATCAGAACCCAGTTTGGTCTCTACCGCTTGAAATCATAAGAAAATTGAACAAGGATGCCTTTCACCAGCTGCTCCATCTGGGTTTTCTCTACTTGGTCCCTTTTCATCTCCTCGAGCTCGTGACGGTGTTCGTTATCGTCGATTCGGCGTCGAAGATTCACCGAGAAGGCAAGTCCTTGACTTTCAATGATGTGTTTGACAAAAAACTGGACAGAGCAAGAGTAGGAGGCATTCTTGTTACGTTTGGATATGTCGTGTTGTTGTCGACATGTACTATATTTGGATTCGTATGGTTACTTATTACTTACGCTTCTGCTTTAAGGTACTATGACTTTGACTATTTTCTTATTATCAGGGCCTATTCTAGAGGATCTGATGTTTTCTTTCACCTAGTTTATGGGGCAAATCTGTTGTTACTCCTGGGAATGTACTTGGTTTGGAGTGCTATTTGGAACTTGGGGCTTGTGATTTCGGTTGTGAAAGCCGGGACATATGGGGCTAAGGCGTTGGGTTCGTCGGCTTATCTTAGCCTAAGGAATTTTCACAATGGGATGTTTTTGATGCTTGTTTTTTCAATTTGGGGAGTGGGGTTGAGGCTTCCATGCCTGTTTTTTGGCTTCTATAAAACATGGGGTTGGATTGTTGCTCGGAGTAGTTTGTTCTGCTTGGGAAATGCTATTAAATGGGTGTCATTTGTGGTGTATTTTGACGATTGCCTGAATCGAATTTTCGGGAAGAAAGTTGATGCAGAAGAAGGGAAAGACTTGAGAGGTCAAAGCAGCTTATGAAGAAACATAACTAGTGAGATGAACAAATCGTCTGTTTTCGTTTGAGAAGCTTGTGATATCTAACCGTATTTAGAATCTGCAGTGAAGCTATGCTTAAATCATCCCAATGAGAGAGCAGTAGTGAGCTTTTTCAATTCTCTTCTGTGAATGTATCTACCATAAATACATATATATATATATATAGAGAGAGAGAGAGAGAGAGTACGGGTGGTTGTATCCTCTCTTCTAAGCGAGGCCACGTTGGTGAATGTTGTCATTTGTCAAGTAAAGGAACCTCTTAACTCTTTTTGTTTCATGAATGAAATAATTGTCTTTTAGTATACCTCTTTTTTGGTTTTTCGCAAATTCGTATAATTTTTTCTTTTGCTCAAAACATAATTGAGGGCTTGACTCGAGATGAAATGACTAACAAATGTCAACTTAGTTGGAATGTAAATACATACACCAGTAGTCTTTTCTAAAACTAGTTGTTCACCCTTTTCATTCATAATTTGGGTGTTTATATGTACTTCAATAGTTTGAAGCATGTATACTCACATCAAGTAAACCAAGCCAAAAAGTGGTTTTTCTGTGATTTAAAGCAATTAAACCACAGTATCCTAAAATTTGCTATATTTCAGTTGCTTAGACTGCCTCC
>CM046385.1:2491246-2516246 GCA_025413485.1 Ficus microcarpa | reverse complement strand
CCCACAACATCGTTAACTTGACTCCATGGCCCAATGGATAAGGCGCTGGTCTACGGAACCAGAGATTCTGGGTTCGATCCCCAGTGGAGTCGACCTTGATTCTCTTGAGTAATATATATATTTTTTAAGAAAAATTATAGCCCTTACTAACAACATTTGTAACTCTTCCTATTCCACTTACTCTTTTTCCTTTTTTTTTTTTTTTTTCTTTTCAAAAACTTGAAAGAAAATACACAACAACATAATGAATCATAACATATACACCAGAATTTAGTCATGGTGTGGTCAAGAGTCATGTGGATACAAGCTTATGGCATGGTTGAGTGAAGGAAATTGGCGGGTCCGAAAACGAGCCATCGGATATCCTGTTGGCCACCCACTGGTTTGCAGCATGAGTGTAGTGCATGCCGTCCCAGTTAATGTACGCCAAAGGGTCACTACATGATTCCCCATAAACCTCAGTCCCATTCACAACTGTAGTCATTCCACACAAGACAACATATTTTCCATAGTGTCCACAGCAGTGCCCAAGAGGATTAGTAAATCCTACAGAATCAACAAACACCAAGACATAATAAGTAGATCACAAACATTTGTTTTTGTCCCACTTCAATCAAACAATTGAAATCTTAAGAAAGAGGAAATGAAACTTGTTACCATGCTTCTCCGCTTCGCTGATCAGTTTGTATTTCGCAGAATAAATGTCGACGTAGGTAAGGAGTACATCTGAAAGTTGGGACCTTAGATCGGACACTTTCTCCTTCAGCTGCCTGTTGAATTCCTGAGCCGCCTCATTGTAAGACTTCACGCAACCAATTGTGTCTGTGTCATCTGGTTGTGACGGGTTATATATGACAGAGGTAGGCAAGCAGCCTAGGGGACCCGTGTTATGAATCCAGAAAGTCCTTGCCCCATTTTGGTACAGTTGCTGAAAATCAAGAAGACAAATGCAACCAGAATCTTTACATAATAGACTCATAATACGCTTCACTAGAATACTGGGTATTTAGCATTGTTGCCTCTTAAACTTGTCACTTTTTGACATCTTATCCCCCAAACTTCTAATTTTGGCAATTTGCCTTTTGAACTTGCTAAATTATAGCAATGTACACCTTATCAATTAATTTTCTGTTAAATTGATTGGGAAAAACATACGTATGCCTTATGTAAAGACCGGAAAAACTCATTTTCAATTAAAAATTTCCAAATATAATAGAAACCCTAATGCAAATCTTCTAATTTCAAATCTTTAATTTAGTATAAAATTAACTAAAAAGGGTACATTGCAACAGTTTAGCAAGTTCAAGGGGTGAATTTGCCAAATTTAAAAATTTGGGGGGCAACTTGCCAGAGGATAATAAATTTAGAGGGCATCAGTGAAAAATACCCCTAGAATCCTTACACAATAGACCATTTGGTAGAATCATAACCTAAAACTCTGCTGATTCATTTCCTTGTATTTCCACAGTTTTGTTTGTATTCGAATTCTATATTTGTATAAGTGGCTTCAAAAAATGGCACTAGCTTGTAATTATTTAAACTTGTGTTTGTCACAAGAACTATTATAACACCAGTCTTTTTCTAGTCATACCGTGCATGAAAATTTTCAGGTATTGGATTATGGTATAACGATCTAACCATTGAAATAACAGAAAATTTTCAACCATACAGGTATATTTTGACAATCATCCAATAAAATGCATTACATGATGCGATCAAAGTTGACTGGGGGTATCGTAGTTCATATCCAACTGTTACAATTTCAAGGATGACATGTCTATGAGAATTATTACCTCTATAGCCGAAGTCAACTTAATTACAATGTTGGGAATGGATGCTTTAATTTGGTCCACTGTCATTGACCTCAAAGCGGCCTGGAGATCATTCTGTCCGATGTCCAATGTGTACAAGGCCTTGGAGAAATCCTCTGCTCTGGGGAGACTAATTTTGATTTCCGATCTTTTATCTGAAAATGCATACGAAATAAGAACAAGGACTAAATTTCCTCTCACTCCAAAACTATATTGAAAAGAAATGTCTTTCCAGGAGAAATTTATATCTAACCTTGACTGAGAAGCTCCGTTGTGCGTGCTTTAAGCTGTAGAAACTGCTGAATCTGTGTGTCGAGCGATATGGGGCTGAATCTTGCTTCAAACATTTTGCCATCTACAGCCTGAATTGTGGATCCCCCAATTGCAAAATTTGCTCCATGACGAAAACTCGCTCCGATAGAATCCAAATAAGCATTCAAACCCGGTAATCCCAACTTCTCGGCTGCAAAAGAGAAAAATAAAAAATGAAAAAAGAAGGCACTCGGTGTAACATGATTGACTTGTATCAAACATTAACTTGGTCTAATCCAAGAGAGATATGAGCGAAAAAGAAACAAGACTTACCCATGAAATCAATGATAAGACGGCCATCAGAGAACCGGCCTGACGGTTTACCAAAAAAGGTCATTCCGTAAGGTGAAGGGATCCTTGTAAATGCAGCTGATCTACCACCGGTATCCGAATTCGAATCACCGAAGTTATAAATTGCGGGGAAATGACAACCACTTGATTGATCAGGAGTGGACATGATCTTTTGTTGGTCCATGGCCATGAAAATCGAAAACGCGCCAACTAAAACCACTCCAACGGCCACCATGCCCTTCTTAGACCCCCAAGGACCCTTCAACCCATTTATGCCAAAATGCCTCATGGCGTAGGACCAATAGGAAGAGAAAGAATGGAGATATAGAAATAGAACCAAGATTGAGAAGAAGAATGAAAATTAGAGAAAATCCAAAGAAAGACTACAGTCGCTGATGTCCGTTAAAACATGATCTGCATAACCATTACCTACTTAACTTTAATAGGCAACCAAAATATCAAGAATAGGAAAACAACCAAAATAAATTAGGAAACGTACCAAATGGGAATAAAAATTCCTAATTATATAAAGCCTATTTCTCTTAGACCTTCGTTACTATGAGATACTAAACTTTCTAGAAGAAAAATAGAAATTTCTCCATGACCAATTCTTCTGAATTTAACACAAATTTAGGAACGTGAGGGGGAAAAAAAAAAAAGTGGGGACTCAAGAGAGGAACATTCTTACTTTGATGGCTTGATCAGTGGATATTGCTGGAGGAGGGTATGCTTCAAGAAGTTTAGTCATAGAAAGGAACCGGCTATGGACTTCTGAAACAGGTCAACGTTCCCATTTTTTAGAGCCTAATATATAAATATTCAGGTACATATTCATGTGAAAACTGAGGCCCCTTTCTAGAAACGGGCAAACGAACCCGTATGAACGAGGTCTCATTTCGACGACACCGCCGTATGAACGCCACCTACTGAAAAAGCATGGCGGAAAGGCTGCTGGGACCATTAAAAATAGTGGAAAATCGGAAGTTTTCAGTTGAAAGAAAAAATAAAGTATTTATTTGTAGGGCTAGAATGTCAATTCAAGCAAGCTTTTAGTCGACAAAAACCAGGTGTGAAATTAAGCCCAAAAAAAAAAAAAAAAACCCATGTCTGAAAGGAGCCATTGGCATTTGTAGTCGGAGTTGGCCTCCACGCAAAAGTGAACACAAACCACAACTGGCGGAAGAGAGGGGAGGGAAAAAAAAAAAAAAAAAAAAAAAAAAAGGATTAAGCAGAATTAATTGTATAAGTGGAAAATACGAGAAAAAATAAAAGAGCAAAATAATATATTAAAAAAGAATAATAATAAATTATAACATAAAAGTTTAGATATAGGAATAAATAATATTATTAAATTTCCGACGTAATACCAAATAGAAATATATACTTTACTTGACATGGACCTCCAAGTATGATCTCACATACCATGTTTACATGTCCGTCAACTTCTAGGAAAATAACTAAAAATAAATAGAGATCTTAGGGGGTGTTTGGTGTGTTAGTTTGAGTTGAAATATTTTAATTGTAATAGTAAATTTTTTTGAATTTTCAGAAAAGATAAAAAACTTTTTGGGAAAAAGACAAAAACTTTTTAGAAAAAAGACAAAAAAAAGTTTGAAATGAGATGGAGTTGGAATGAGAGCCAAACTCCCCCTTAAAAACTTCTGCTTTGTATTCTAAACCTGTTTTAACAGGAACAACTGTTTTTAAAACTGCTTTCATGAGATCATATGAAATTAGGATATGTTCGTATTGTATTATATTATATTGTATAACTTGTATTATATTATATTATTTTTATACAATACGATATTTAATTTTGTACCATATTTAAATATTATACAACACTATACATTATTTGCTCGTCACTGTAAAGTATTGCGTTAAGAATTAAATTTTCAAAATGTAAAATTTTGAAATGGGTTGGGATCGAGTTTAGGGACACGAGTCGGTCTTGGGTTTTGGGATGAAGGTCAAGTTCGGGTTTCAAAACGGGAATCAAAGTCGGGTTTCAGGATGAGTTGGGATCGGGATTAGGGTTGAGTTTCGAAATAAGGGTCGGAATCGGATTTCGAGACATGAGTCAGAGTTGCGGTTTGAGACATGGCAAGTTGGGTTTTGAAAAGGGGGGTCGGGGTCAAATTATTTTTCGTTGTGCTCAAATCAAAATAACGCTTTGCTTTCCAAGTAACCAATCTGATCAAATTTCAACCACTAGGGATGCATTTAAAATGATAATGATATTATCGAGAACGCAATATTTCTTATATGATACACTAGAATCATCACATCAACAGAATATATCATTCCATCAACATTAAATTAAAAAAAAAAAAAAAAATCCTCATATCTCAAATCTTAAACACAAACTAGCTATTACTCAAGAGTATAGATTCCAATCTTGGTCCGAACCATCTAACATATTCTTCCTATTATCCAACACGTAGTCACAAGTTCATACAACCAATCGAGTTCTAAAAAAGATGTTTGCTTCATACGTTAATCACAGCTGCCTAATCTCCCTAAGGATTCTCCTCACAAATGTCCAACACAATGAGTTGTCTATAGACATAAATGTGGAAACATGTTGTGGCTTCTCCAATATGTACATCAATACATCATGTTGGTCCTCATCAGTAAGGCCCGTGTCTTTAACTCGAGAGCTTATATCTTTTCCATCTCCATTACCTTGAACAAAGCCGCTCACTAATTAGCCTCATTTACTCCATTGACTGCTCAAACATCAATTTAATTGAAGATGTAACTTCTAACATTCCATCATGCATACTTTCTGATCGTGATCTTTTCCTCCATTTAGATGCTCTTGATGAAGTTTGCTTCACCGATCTTGAATCATCATCTTCTATGAAATCATTTGCATCAGCATCTTGATTCATATTCTCAACCATATCTGCCAGGGGTTTCCACTCCTCTATCAATTGCCCTATCTTTTCCAGAAAACACTTGTTCCTCCAACCTTCGGCTTCATTATAAATCTGCATGGTAATCAATAGAAACAGGTTATTCTAAGTGAAAAATGAAAAATAAAAACTATCTAAATATAAAAGTTAACACAAAGATCATACCTGAACATAAGTCAACCATGCCTCTTCACTATCAACTTCCACACATTTTTTTAAGGTCGTTCTATCCGAATCCACTTCTGTTCAACATGTCATATACTATTCCATAATTTTTTTTCTGCATTCTTATCTTGTTCTCAATGTGTGGAGTAGCTTTCAACCCACAAGTAGGAATAACTTTTTTTAGTGCAACTTTTATCTCTTTCAATGTTCCTGATTTGAAACACCTATTACCACAACGATTACCACATTTTACCACAATACCCTCGAGTATGGTTAATAAGGCATCTTCTTCGAATTTACTCCATTTTTGTCTTGAATATTTTTTTCCCACTACTTTGAAAGCTCATTTGGCTGCTACCTCCGATATCCATGTCTGAATAAATTTAAAAAATAGACTTCAATTTTAGCCACTACCTTAAGTTGATTAGATGGAAACTATTTTGCTAAACACTAACACATAAAAACTTTTGTGATAAAGGTTAAAAAAACAAAAAAAGAAAGAATTTACAAGGCCGGTCCGGCCGGTCCTGCCGGTCAGGTCACTGCACTGATTTTGGACTGGATTTGCGAATTTACAGATTTTACAAGTCAAAAATTATTGCAAAATAGGTTGAATCATTTTGTTTTTCTATACTAAGCTCCCAAACCATGAATGCCCAACCCTTAAATAACCTTAAAAACGATTTCAATAAAAAAATTTGAGGGTTTGAGATGAACATACTAAAATTTTACAGTACTTCCTCTCCTTTCCTTGTAGCTGGAAATCGACGATGTTAACCGGAATATAAGGTTGGTTGTTTTGAGGGGATGATGGAGATGAAAAATGAGGGTAGTTTTGAGGTGAAACGAAACCAATGAGAGAACAAAATGGGTTTCGGATTTTTTCATTTTTTTTTTTTTTTTTTTAACAGATGGACCTCTTTTCCCGCCCTTCTTCAGATCCTTTATCTCATATATCTTTTTTTTTTTTTTTTACTTGTAAAGGGTATTTTGGAGAAAACAAAATATTGATTAATGAAGGAGGTTAGTCTTGCAATGTTTTCTCTTTTGAGGTTAGTCTTGCAACAGGTTCCCATTTTAATCCCTTATCTGCAAAGGACCCTAATACGGTCTGTTTTTTTGTATATTATACAATACAGAGTGTATTGTATTATATTACAAACTTCAGAGTCATTCACTACTTCTTCACTTGTTTTTCTGTTCTGCGACGAATACTTTAATGAGTCAAGGAAACCAGCAATGCAAATCTGCTGTTTTAGTTAAGAACACCACATAGCAAAGCAGGAAATATTGTAATTCTTTTCGTATCCTTTTCTTTTCTCATTTTGATGGTGTTATGGTGTCCTTGAGAAAACTGAATTAAATTTGAAGTTGTAACTATCATAACAGTCATAGTTATAAATCTCATTCATTCGATCTATCACGGCGAATTTCTTTGCAAGACAACAAGCTTAGGAAACGAAAATTCAAGATCAAAAGTGATGATAATATTTTAATCATGTTTCTATTGATCAACTTCTCTCAGGAGTCATGACATTGCCGTCTTGAATTCTTCGAACGGCCTTAAAACAACATTGGAAGCTCAAAATAAAAAATAAAAATAAAAATAAAAATAAAAAGCGGAAAAACAAGCAAACACAGAACCAAAAATCTTATATAAATCTGGGATTCTTGATCTCAAATTCCACATTTTGGGCTCGTAATCTGAATTAACAGGCTTGTGACAAGCTTGAGCAAGGGAGACTGGAGGGTCTGAGAGAGAGCCATCGAGAATTTGGTGGGCTACCCATCTATTTGCGGCATGAGAATAATGCACACTATCCCAACTAATGTACACTGAAGGATCACTGCAAGCATTCCCGACGACCTCAGTCCCGTTTACTATTGCCTTCTTACCACATTGGACATAGTAATCTCCAGAATGCCCACAACAGTATCCAAATGGATCAATAAAACCTGAAAGCCCCCAATTAAACATGAAAAATAAGAAATAAATCTAACTTAGCCGTGAACCCATTTAAGTAGTGCATGCATACAAGTTTCACGGGTGTTTGATGCCAAATTCTCATCCCTTTCCTCGTGAACATTTCTTAATACATTCTTGATTATGAACTGGTTTAATTATGTGACGAACTTACCATGCTTCTTTGCTTCGGAGATCAATGAATATTTGGCTGAGTAGATATCAACATAAGTAAGTATTGCGTCAGGTAGTTCCACACTAAGTTGGGAAACCCTCTGCCTGAGAAGTCTGTTGAATTCTGTCGCGACCTCATTGTGGGACTTGACACAACCGTTTTGGTCCATTTTTTCCGGTTTTGGAGGAAAATATATAACAGAATAAGGCAAACAGCCAATAGGACCGGTATTGTGGATCCAAAAGGCCCTTGCTCCTAGTTGGTATAGCTCCTAAAAACGTAGATCATGGGAAAAAATAAGACTAGAGAATTTCAGTGCTTAACTGCTTATATCACTAAAATGGATAAACGAGATTACACAAAAAATAAATAAAAATAAAAAAATAATAAAAAAAAATTTTTCATCTCTCTGTTACCTTTACTGCCTGAGCTAACAAACCGATAATATTAGGAAACGATGCCTTGAGTTGATCTTCTGTCATGGTCTTCAACCCTGCATGAAGATCATTCTGTCCAATATCAAAACTGTACAAGGCCTTGGAAACGTCCTCTGGTCTTGGGAGACTGGTCTTCATGTCTGAACTTGTTTGTAGCTGAAGCAAAGCATCAAAAGAAACGGCTAAACTTCAAGTTTCTGTTTCAAATTTCACCTATTGTTCTGCATCTCCAAAAACCATACCTGACCTTTGAATAGCTCCTCGGTGCGTGCTTTAAACTGCTTGAACTGCAAAAGCTGTATCTGCAACGAGATGGGACTGAAACCGGCCCCAAATATCTTTGTGTCCACCGGCTGAATTGTGGATCCTACTGTTGCAAAATTCGCCCCATGTCGAAAATTTGTTCCAATGGAATCCAAATAGGCACTCAGGTATGGCAAACTCAACTTCTCAGCTACAAAACGATTTGTTAGCAAAGATATTTCAGCATTGCTAGATATATTGAAATACCAAAGTAAAAAACATGAAATCTCAAACATTCCAAAAATTATCTTTATTAGACCCAATAATTACAATAATATCAAAGAAATTTCAATATTTACTTTTTTTCACAAAGACTTGAGTCCTTCACAAAGAACATGTACAACATGTAGCATGTCAAAACATGTATTTCATGTTGTAATGACTTTATAAAAGTATAATAACGAGCGATTTATTACACATATTAATATTACACTTTTGTAACGTAAATGTCACGATGAGAAAAATAATGCAAAAAATATAACACTGGCTTAAGGGGATTATGGTGTGCATAAAGCTATCTCACCCATGAAATCAAGTATGACTTTCCCATCGCAGTACCTCCCTGAAGGTTTGTGGAAGAAGGAGTCGCCATTCGGAGAAAGAAGCCTATGGAAAGCGGCTGATTTACCACCAGTGTCGGAATTTGAATCGCCAAAGTTGAATATGGCCGGGAAATTACAGTTGCTCGGGTCACCAACAGTCTTGCTTAGACTAAACCAGCGTCCCTTGGCTGAAAGTATGGAGAACGCAATGGCAAGGAAGGCAATTACGGTGAGCGCCTGCACGGGCTTTCTGAGTGGCAAAGAAGCGCCGGATCTGACACTGGCGCAAATGGGTCTACGCCAATCCATCGGGATTCAGGTTTTTGCTTAATTCGTCTCTCAGGACTTTTGTCGAACAGGTGGCTTTCGACAAATTGGCACTGGAATTTCAGACGCTATCTAACAATAATTTTCAGACTTGTGGGATTCCTTAACTCTGAAGAACTCGATTAGGCTCATTTGGATTTGTTGTTTTAAGAATCAACGTCGACGGATACTGAATCGTATTTGTTGCTTTGTACAATTATGTGCTTATGTTAGATTTAGAATATGGCTAAAATTATATGAAAAGCAAAACAAATGACAATGATTAGTCAACTAATTAGTTGTTATTTAGAATTTTTTTAGTTTTCGTGTGGTTTGTCGTCGTTTTTCAGGTTTTGGTTAAATTCTCACTCTTAAATCAGTTTTTTTTTTTCTTTTTTCCATTTTTGTTTGGTGCCTCACTGTTGTCGTTTTGTGATTAAATGTCGTTTCAGAGTACAGCCTTTTGATTGTTGTCGTTCAAGGCGATTGTCGTTTTCTGATTATCGTCGTTTTTTTTATTTTTTGTCGTTTTAATGATTCCTCTCGTTTCAGGCGAGTCAGGTGTTGACTGTCGCTTTAGGTTGTTGTCCCAAAATGATTTTGTCGTTTCTTTTAAATATCAATTTTGGAAATTATTGTCGTTTTATTGTTGGCCCTTAACACATTTACCATCGTTTATAAAATGGGAGGCTATGCATCTACATTCGAAGTAAAACAGTAGTTTAGAGAAACAAAAAGTTCACAGCTAGTATAATAAAAATATAAATGTGGTTTATAATGACAACAGAAAACAAACAACTTTCCTATTTTTCTCTGATTTTAAACTTCTACTAATTAAATCAAGTATAATTTGTAAATTCTCAGTTAGATTAACACAATTCCATTCAACAAAGTAAGAAAGCGTAAGTAACAGCATGTTCAAGAAGTTGATAGCTTGCGAACAGGCGTTTAAAGTCTTTAAAACCAAGGCTGCGACATGCTTCACTAGATATTTAAACAAAAGAAAAATGACCATCATTACCAAAAATTTGCTCTTAAAATGTATCAAAAACAGAGAGAAGCCAACTGGCTTGGATGCATGTACTCAAAAGTACCAAGTACTTAGCTAGTCGCTCGTCATGCCCACCACAAACGATCAATTTGAAGAATGATCAAGCGTAGCACAAAATCGATTAAAAATATTCCATACAACGACCACAGAAAGAAAGTTCACATAACAGTATGTTGACGTTGACATAAGTTGCATACATGATTTAAGGTTTGTGTTTGGTAAGATGGAAAGAAACTAAGAAGGAAAGAAATATTACTTAAAATCTATCCAGTACCCCTCCTAACCTATCCCTCATTCCACATTTACGTCCTCCCAAGCAATGCATAAAAGTACTCTTCATCCGCGAGTGGAACCAAGGCTGCGGCATGCTTTAGCAAGGGGAACCGGAGGATCTGCTAACGAGCCATCGAGGATACGGTTGGCTATCCATTTATTTGCAGCTTCCGTGTAATGTACGCTATCCCAGCTAATGGACTTTGAAGGGTCAGTGCAAGAAGTCGCCAAAACTTCAGTTCCATTTACTATTTTTGTCTCCCAACATTTAAGTCCAGAATCCCCCAAGTGGCGGCAACAGTATCTGAGAGGATTGATGAAACCTGCAATGGCCAAAATACTTTGTTTTGGTATGGCAAACCAAAAGAAGATAGAAAGTTTGACATAACAAAATATTTACCATATTTGCTTGCTTCACTGATTAGGGAATACTTGGCTGAGTAGATATCAACGTGAAAAAGAGCGGCACCAGAGAGCTGATTTCTCAGTTTGGAAATTTCCTTCTTGAGCTGCTTGTTGAATTCTTGAGCCACTTCATTGTAGGACTTGATGCAGCCATTTTGATCAGCATCTTCGGGCTTCGGTGGATAGGTTACAACAAAAAAAGGCAAGCAGCCAATGGGACCGGTGTTGTGTATCCAAAATATTCTCACTCCTTTTTGGTAGAGCTTCTGAATCCGTTTCACCAGAGGAGGAAACTTTAAAAATAATACAAAAAGGAGAGACAACTGATGGACTCTCTTGAATGATACACTTAAAGATGTAGTTTTCGCTGTTGTTGTTCGAGAGTACTGTACTAATCGCATCAGCAGTAAAGAAAATGCAAATAAATAACTTTCAGTAAACAGACAGTCAATGAAATGTTACATTATTTGTTTGTTTGATGAAACGGTACTTCTCTACGGTCCACCATTTCTGGTATACCTAAGTTTTTGATTAAATACCACCAGAATTCTTTTAGGAAAGACAAAAAGTGATGGTGGATGGAACTTTTTTTCATTCTTACAACCATAAAGACAATGTGCGAGTTTGGTACGTGGGGCTAGTTTGCTGTGAAAAGTTAAAATGCAAAAGGGACACAAAAACTACCTCTATGGAAAGTGCAAACTGACTAATTATGTAGGGAATGGATTCATTCACTTGCTTCCTCGTCATTGTCACGAGTCCATAGTGAAGATCATTCTGGCCACTGTCCAATATGTAAAGGGCCTGCGAGATGTCCTCGGGTTTTGGAAGCTTGCTTGTGATCTCTGATATCTCAGCTGAAAAACCAGAAAATACAGACAATTGGGTCATGTCAAATCAAAGAAGAAAAAGAAAAATCAGCTGACCGGTCCGAACCTTGGGTGTAAAGTTCCTCGGTGCGGTCTTGAAGTTGTTCAAACTGCAGAAGCTGCAAATTAAGAGAAAAAGGGCTGAAACCAGCGCCGTATATCTTGGCATTCACCGGCTGCATTGTTGAGCCACTCGCCGCAAAGTTAGCTCCGTGACTGAAATTCGAACCGATAGAATCGAGGTACGCATGCAACAATGGCAATCCCAAACTCTCAGCTGGCAAGAAAAGGGGTAGAACATTGTTCGTGCAACAGAAGAGACTATTAGAAACACATAACTACACAGGATAACAGTTTTTGGGATTGATAAAGGAGCTTTGCTTTCCAAGTAACCAATTTGATCAAATTTCATCCACTAGGGATGCATTTAAAATCATAATGATATTATTGAGAACACAATATTTCTTATATGATACACTAGAATCATCACATCAACAGAATATATCATTCCATCAACATTAAGGGAAAAAAAAAAAAAAAATCCTCGTATCTCAAATCTTAAACACAAACTAGCTATTACTTAAGAGTATAGATTCCAATCTTGGTCCGAACCATCTAACATATTCTTCCTATTATCCAACACGTAGTCACAAGTTCATACAACCAATCGAGTTCTAAAAAAGATGTTTGCTTCATACGTTAATCACAGCTGCCTAATCTCCCTAAGGATTCTCCTCACAAATGTCCAACACAATGAGTTGTCTATAGACATAAATGTGGAAACATGTTGTGGCTTCTCCAATATGTACATCAATACATCAAGTTGATCCTCATCAGTAAGGCCCGTGTCTTTAACTCGAGAGCTTGTATCTTTTCCATCTCCGATTACCTTCAACAAAGCCGCTCACCAATTAGCCTCATTTACTCCATTGACTGCTCAAACATCAACTTAATTGAAGATGTAACTTCTAACATTCCATCATGCATACTTTCTGATCGTGATCTTTTCCTCCATTTAGATGCTCTTGATGAAGTTTGCTTCACCAATCTTGAATCATCATCTTCTATGAAATCATTTGCATCGGCATCTTGATTCATATTTTCAACCATATCTGCCAGGGGTTTCCACTCCTCTACCAATTGCCCTATCCTTTCCAGAAAACACTGTTTCCTCCAACCTTCAACTTCATTATAAATCTGCATGGTAATCAATAGAAACAGGTTATTCTAAGTGAAAAATGAAAAATAAAAACTATCTAAATATAAAAGTTAACACAAAGATCATACCTGAACATAAGTCAACCATGCCTCTTCACTATCAACTTCCACACATTTTTTAAGGTCGTTCTATCCGAATCCACTTCTGTTCAACATGTCATATACTATTCCATAATTTTTTTTCAGCATTCTTATCTTGTTCTCAATGTGTGGAGTAGCTTTCAACCCACAAGTAGGAATAACTTTTTTTAGTGCAACTTTTATCTCTTTCAATGTTCCTGATTTGAAACACCTATTACCACAACGATTACCACATTTTACCACAATACCCTCGAGTATGGTTAACAAGGCATCTTCTTCGAATTTACTCCATGTTTGTCTTGAATATTTTTTTCCCACTACTTTGAAAGCTCATTTGGCTGCTACCTCGATATCCATGTCTGAATAAATTTAAAAAATAGACTTCAATTTTAGCCACTACCTTAAGTTGATTAGATGGAAACTATTTTGCTAAACACTAACACATAAAAACTTTTGTGATAAAGGTTAAAAAAAAAAAAAAGAAAGAAAGAACGAAAGAAAGACATAGCAAGTAAAATTCCATAGAGAGAGACGACAATGCAATTCACACCACTAACAGTATTCCATATATATGACTCTAGTAGCAAATGTGTCAAACATTGCCGCTTGCTCCACCACAGTTACTAAACCATCATTCTTCACTCCTCCAATAGTACGAAGCAGTTCATATAAGATTCTAAAAGTCCTTCTATTCATTCTCAATCGGCTCACACATGTAACATCACCATCTCTTATTAGACTATTCAAATATTGTAATCGTGTCTGATGATTAACAAATGTGCGATTTTTAAGCACATATTTTTTGTAATACCTATCAGCCATGTCATGCATCATGATTTACATTATCATTCACATAGTCATCAATTGCAAGTGCCACAACTTCGTGATAGAAAGGAATACAATAATCTTCTTCTGTTTCATATCCATATCTACCAATAATAAGATTAAAAAAAAGTAGGGTCACTAGTAAGAAAAACTGTAAAGCAAACACATCAAACACCTAGACCTCATAAAAGATCCAAACCCGAAAACAACACAAATTTACCACTGTACCAAATTAATTTATTATTAAAAGTCTGAAAAACAGGATTTCTTGGTGTTTTTCCTCACAAAAAGCAAGCAAGCTCTATTACAACGCCAAAAAAGAGTTAGACTAATCTTAGACTTTGCTATGTTTCATTAAATTTTTCTAGAAGGGCAAGAAACAACCAGTTCATATATACAGAAAACAAGCAAAATATAAGAAACTAGAAATATAACACCTCGAACTGTAAATCTTCTTATTGACTCAATAGTGGAACATAGACAATTCATCCATATGGTTCTAATTATTTTGGTTCACAATTATGTAGTTTCTTCACGAGAACATGGATAAATTACAAAAACCAAGCAAAAATCAGAGCATAGCTAACGGACATGGTAGAGAAAAATATAAATAACCAAACACCCACCAAAAGATAACCATTGTTTTAGCTCAAATTTTCAAATTTAAAATCTAATTAAAAAGATAGAGACAAACCTAGAGAGGATATGGTGGATCGGGAGCAACAGAGGCAATTTAGAGTAAAGGAAAATCAACCATCGTACAAGATCTGAAAAAATAAATTAAAAAAAAATCTGTCATAACACCATTTCTATCAACAAATCGCGGCTCAAGTTTGATCTCTCAAGCAAAAAAAAAAAAAAAAGGAGACGAACCTTATCAGATAAGAAGCAGCAGAGGCAATTTAGGGCAAAACAGAGAAGCCTTTTGTTTGACATCTGAAATGGAGAATGAAATGAGCTCTATCACCCGAAGACTAGGTTTTGTCACCGGAAAACGCCATTGAAGAGGAGTTCAAAGGTCGAAGGTTGACGGAGGGTCGAAGGAGATTCGAAAGGAGAAAAGGGGAAGTCAGGGTGATTGGAAAATAATACTAAGGTTTAGATTCAACAATACAATACAGGCTAATACGGTCTGTATTTTTATACATTATACAATACAGAGTGTATTGCATTATATTATAAACTTCAGAGTCATTCACTACTTCTTCACTTGTTTTTCTGTTCTGCGACGAATACTTTAACGAGTCAAGGAAACCAGCAATGCAAATCTGCTGTTTTATTTAAGAACACCACATAGCAAAGCATGAAATATTGTAATTTCTTTTCGTATCCTTTTCTTTTCTGATTTTTGATTATGGTGTCCTTGAGAAAACTGAATTAAATTTGAAGTTGTAACTATCATAACAGTCATAGTTATAAATCTCATACATTCGATCTATCACGGCGAATTTCTTTGCAAGACAACAAGCTTAGGAAACGAAAATTCAACATCAAAAGTGATGTTAATATTTTAATCATGTTTCTATTGATCAACTTCTCTCAGGAGTCATGACATTGCCGTCTTGAATTCTCCGAACGGCCTTAAAACAACATTGGAAGCTGAAAATAAAAAATAAAAATAAAAAGAGGAAAAACAAGCAAACACAGAACCAAAAATATTATATAAATCTGGGATTCTTGATCTCAAATTCCACATTTTGGGCTTGTAATCATGAATTAACAGGCTTGTGACAAGCTTGAGCAAGGGAGATTGGAGGGTCTGAGAGAGAGCCATCAAGAATTTGGTGGGCTACCCATCTATTTGCGGCATGAGAATAATGCACACTATCCCAACTAATGTACACTGAAGGATCACTGCAAGCATTCCCGACGACCTCAGTCCCGTTTACTATTGCCTTCTTACCACATTGGACATAGTAATCTCCAAAATGCCCACAACAGTATCCAAGTGGATCAATAAAACCTGAAAGCCCCCAATTAAACATGAAAAATAAGAAATAAATCTAACTTAGCCGTGAACCCATTTAAGTAGTGCATGCATACAAGTTTCATGGGTGTTTGATGCCAAATTCTCATCTCTTTCCTCGTGAACATTTCTTAACACATTCTTGATTATGAACTGGTTTAATTATATGACGAACTTACCATGCTTCTTTGCTTCGGAGATCAATGAATATTTGGCTGAGTAGATATCAACATAAGTAAGTACTGCATCAGCTAGTTCCACACTAAGTAGGGAAACCCTTGTCTGAGAAGTCTGTTGAATTCTGTCGCGACCTCATTGTGGGACTTGACACAACCGTTTTGGTCCATGTTTTCTGGTTTTGGAGGAAAATATATAACAGAAAAAGGCAAACAGCCAATAGGACCGGTATTATGGATCCAAAAGGCCCTTGCTCCTAGTTGGTATAGCTCCTAAAAACGTAGATCACGGGAAAAAATAAGAGTAGAGAATTTCAGTGCTTAACTGCTTGTATCACTAAAATGGAAAAAGAGATAAAAAAAAAAAAAAAAAAAATTTCATCTCTCTGTTACCTTTACTGCCTGAGCTAACATACTGATAATATTAGGAAACGATGCCTTGAGTTGATCTTCTGTCATAATCTTCAACCCTGCATGAAGATCATTCTGTCCAATATCAAAACTGTATAAGGCCTTGGAAAAGTCCTCTGGTCTCGGGAGACTGGTCTTGACGTTTGAACTTGCTTGTAGCTGAAGCAAAGCAACAAAAGAAACGGCTAAACTTCAAGTTTCTGTTTCAAATTTCAGCCCATTGTTCTGCATCTCCAAAAGCCATACCTGACCTTCTTTGAATAGCTCCTCGGTGCGCGCTTTGAACTGCTTGAACTGCAAAAGCTGTATCTGCAACGAGATGGGACTGAAACCGGCCCCAAATATCTTTGTGTCCACTGGCTGAATCGTGGATCCTCCTGTTGCAAAATTCGCCCCATGTCGAAAATTTGTTCCAATGGAATCCAAATACGCACTCAGGTATGGCAAACTCAACTTCTCAGCTACAAAACGATTTGTGAGCAAAGATATTTCAGCATTGCTAGAAATATTGAAACCCCAAAGTAAAAAACATGAAATCTCAGACATTCCAAAAATTATGACCCAATAATTACAATAATATCAGAGAAATTTCAATATTTACTTTTTTTCACAAAGACTCGAGTCCTTCACAAAGAACATGTACAACATGTAACATGTCAAAACATTTATTTAATGTTGTAATGACTTTATAAGGGTATAACAACGAGCGATTTATTACCACATATTAATATTACACTTTTGTAACATAAATGTCATGATAAGAAAAATAATGCAAAAAATATAACACTGGCTTAAGGGGATTATGGTGTGCATAAAGCTATCTCACCCATGAAATCAAGTATGACTTTCCCATCGCAGTACCTCCCGGAAGGTTTGTGGAAGAAGGACTCGCCATTCGGAGAAAGAAGCCTATGGAAAGCGGCTGATTTACCACCAGTGTCGGAATTTGAATCGCCGAAGTTGAATATGGCCGGGAAATTACAGTTGCTTGGGTCACCAACAGTCTTGCTTAGACTAAACCGGCGTCCCATGGCTGAAAGAATGGAGAACGCAATGGCAAGGAAGGCAATTATGGTGAGCGCCTGCACGGGCTTTCTGAGCGGCAAAGAAGCGCCGGATCTGACACTGGCGCAAATGGGTCTACGCCACGCCATCAGGATTCAGCTTTTAGCTTAATTGGTCTCTCAGGACTTTTGTCGAACAGGTGGCGTTCGACAAATTGGCACTGGAATTTCAGAGGCGATCTAACAATAATTACCAGACTAGTAGGATTGGTTAACTCTGAAGAACGCGATTAGGCTCATTTGGATTTATTGTTTTAAGAATCAACGTCGAAGGATACTGTATCGCATTTATTGCTTTGTACAATTATGTGAAAATTATATGAAAAGCAAAACAAGTGACAATAATTAGTCAACTAATTAGTTGTTATTTATAATTTTTTAGTCTTCGTGTGGTTTGTCGTCGTTTTTCAGGTTTTGGTTAAATTCTCTCTCTTAAATCAGTTTTTTTTGTTTTTTGTTTTTTTTTTTTTTGGCTAACTGTTGTCGTTTATGATTAAATGTCGTTTCAGACTACAGCCTTTTGATTATTGTCGTTCAAGGTGATTGTCGTTTTTCTGATCATCGTCGTTTTTTATATTTTGTCGTTTTAATGATTCTTCCCGTTTGAGGCGAGGCAGGTGTTGACTGTCGCTTTAGGTTATTGTCTCAAAATGATTTTGTCGTTTCTTTTACATGTCGTTTTTGTAAATTATTGTCGTTTTATTGTTGCCCCGTTATACATTACCATCGTTAATTAAACGGGAGGCTATGCATCTACATTCGAAGTAAAAAAGTAGTTTAGAGAAACAAAAAGTAGATAGCTAGTATGATTAAAAAAGAAATGTGGTTTATAATGACACCAGAAAACGAACAACTTTCCTACTTTTCTCTGATTTTAAACTTCTAATTAAATCAAGTATAATTTGTAAATTCTCAGTTAGATTAACACAATTCCATTCAACAAAGTAAGAAAGCGTAAGTAACTGCATGTTCAAGAAGTTGATAGCTTGCGAACAGGCGTTTAAAGTCTTTAAAACCAAGGCTGCGACATGCTTCACTAGATATTTAAACAAAAGAAAAATGACCATCATTACCAAAACTTTGCTTTTAAAATGTATCAAAAACAGAGAGAAGCCAACTGGCTTGGATGCATGTACTCAAAAGTACTAAGTACTTAGCTAGTCGCTCGTCATGCCCACCACAAACAATCAATTTGAAGAATTATCAGGCGTAGCATGCTGTTTCTTGCGTCTCTCTTCTGAGACAATCTGACGCTGCACAAAATCGATTAAAATATTCCACATAACGAACGACCACAGAAAGAAAGTTCATGTGACAGTATGTTGACGTTGACATAAGATTGCATACATGATTTAAGGTTTTTGTTTGATAAGATGGAACGAAACTAAGAAGGAAAGAATTATTACTTCAAATCTATCCAGTATCCCCCCCAACCTACTCCTCATTCCACATTTACGTCCTCCCAAGAATGCATAAAAGTACTCTTCATCCAAGGCTGCGGCATGCTTTAGCAAGAGGAACAGGAGGATCTGTTAACGAGCCATTGAGGATACGGTTGGCTATCCATTTATTTGCAGCTTCCGTGTAATGTATGCTATCCCAGCTAATGTACTTTGAAGGGTCAGTGCAAGAAGTCGCGAAAACTTCAGTTCCATTTACTATTTTTGTCTCCCAACATTTAAGTCCAGAATCCCCCAAGTGGCGGCAACAGTATCCGAGAGGATTAATGAAACCTGCAATGGCCAAAATACTTTGTTTTGGTAAGGCAAACCAAAAGAAGGCAGAAAGTTTGACATAATAAAATATTTACCATATTTGCTTGCTTCACTGATTAGAGAATATTTGGCTGAGTAGATATCAACATGAAAAAGAGCGGCACCAGAGAGCTGATTTCTCAGATTGGAAATTTCCTTCTTGAGCTGCTTGTTGAATTCTCGAGCCACTTCATTGTAGGACTTGATGCAGCCATTTTGATCAGCATCTTCGGGCTTCGGTGGATAGCTTTCAACAAAAAAAGGCAAGCAGCCAATGGGACCGGTGTTATGTATCCAAAATATTCTCACTCCTTTTTGGTAGAGCTTCTGAATCAGTTTCACCAGAGGAGGAAACTTTAAAAATAGTACACAAAGAAGAGATAACTGATGGACTCTCTTGAATGATACACTTAAAGATGTAGTTTTCGCAGTTGTCGTTCAAGAGTACTGTACTAATCGCATCAGCAGTAAAGAAAATGCAAATAAATAACTTTGAGTAGACAGACAGTCAATGAAATGTTACATTATTTGTTTGTTTGATGAAACGGTACTTCTCTACGGTCCACCATTTCTGGTATACCTAAAGTTTTTGATTAAATACCACCAGAATTCTTTTAGGAAAGACAAAAAGTGATGGTGGATGGAACTTCTTTTCATTCTTACAACCATAACGACAACGTGCGAGTTTGGTACGTGGGGCAAGTTTGTTGTGAAAAGTTAAAATGCAAAAGGGACACAAAAACTACCTCTATGGAAAGTGCAAACTGACTAATTATGTAGGGAATGGATTCGTTCACTTGCTTCCTCGTCATTGTCACGAGTCCATAGTGAAGATCATTCTGGCCACTGTCCAATATGTAAAGGGCCTGCGAGATGTCCTCGGGTTTTGGAAGCTTGCTTGTGATCTCCGATATCTCAGCTGAAAAACCAGAAAATACAGACAATTGGGTCATGTCAAATCAAAGAAGAAAAAGAAAAATCAGCTGACCGGTCCGAACCTTGGGTGTAAAGTTCCTCGGTGCGGTCTTGAAGTTGTTCAAACTGCAGAAGCTGCAAATTAAGAGAAAAAGGGCTGAAACCAGCGCCGTATATCTTGGCATTCACCGGCTGCATTGTTGAGCCACTCGCCGCAAAGTTAGCTCCGTGGCTGAAATTCGAAACGATAGAATCGAGGTACGCATGCAACAATGGCAATCCCAAACTCTCAGCTGGCATGAAAAAGGGGTAGAACATTGTTCGTGCAACAGAAGAGACTATTAGAAACACATAACTACACAGGATAACAGTTTTTGGGATTGATAAAGGAGCTTCTCTAACTAAATTATCTCCATGAACGTTACGAACTCACTTGCCTATAAAATCAATGATGAGTCGACCATCGGAATACCGACCAGAAGTTTTGCCAAAGAAGGTTTCACCGTATGGAGGAGGAAGGCGGCCAAATGCCGCCGAGGCAGCGCCTGTATCGGAGTTGGAGTCTCCAAAGTTATAAATAGCTGGAAATCGACAACCCCTTGATGGAGACAGAAACGAGGCAACCGTGGCGACTACAATTGCTGCTACTACTAGACTCTTCTTTAGTCCCCATGACCCTGCCATTTCTAGGGGAAGCTTCTTTCCCTTCAATCTCTACTGAAATCGTTTGTGAACTCTATTTTTCTGATTAGTTAAAATCTATTACTGATTTTCACTCTGGTTTTTTGATTGAGAAATAACTCCAAAGAAGGAAGGGGAAATTTTTTTTTTTTTTTTTTTTTCAAGTTCTTACCTGAGGAGTTTCTTAGTTGCGGAGTAAGTTGAGTTTTAGGACTTGATCTGAGAAGAAATTCTTGTTTACGTATTTTACACTATTTTATTATGAACTCGGTACATTGAATGCAAGTTGATATTAAAATAAAATTTGAGATCCAACAATTTATTGGCTAATGCAACTTTCTTTATTACAAAAGTCATAATTTTGACAAATTAATTTTATTTTATTTTATTTTTTAATTTTTGAGCTTAGCGATTGAAGGGTTTAAACTATAAACGTTTAGATTCTCACGAAATGCCGTGGAACTCAAGGGGTTTTTTTTTTTTTTTTTTTTTCTAGGGTATACTATACATTTACATTTTTAAACTATACATTTTTAGGGTAAATTGCTAGATGAGTATCTAAACTTTTGACTTTATGTAATTTTAATTTATAAATTTTTTTCATAGCTGAAATATCCCTAAACTATTAAAATGTTTCTACGATAGTCATTTAGTTAATTTTTGGATAGATAATTAACATCATTTTTTGATTAAAAAGTAATATGTTCCATTTAAAAATAAATCAAAATAACTGTTATAATAATATTTTAATAATTTAAGAATATTATTTTTCTTTTTGGTAGCTAAAAAGACCATAAACTATTAAAAACGTTATTACAAAAATCATTTCCGTTAATTTTTGAACGAAATCCGAAGTAAACATCACTTTTGACTAAATTACTAATCGATTCCATCTAGAAATTGATAAAAATGACTACTATATCAACATTTTTAAAGTTAAGGGACATTCCAGTTATAAAAAACAATTCAAAGATCGAAGTTATACACGGTAAAAAGTTTAGGAACTAAACGAGTAATTTATCCTAGTTTTTAATATATTTTTGAGAGGAGACACTCCTAAGCTAATTTGTATGGTTCTTGCCTTGTAGTAGTATATTTTTGTCCTCTCTTTCTTCTTTGTTTTTGGTATTTGGGAGACTAAGTCATGCAAGCAATTACCCATATAATTGCACTCTACCGTCCCACAAACTATTGCTCTTCTCTTTGTCCAAAAGGAAAAAACAAAAGGCACCAAGAAGAAACAATTTATTATTAAATAAATGAATAAATTGAGAAGTAAAAAGAATAAGAAAAAGAGAGAAATGGACCATAATAAATAATCTAAAAAAGATTGATAGACAAATAGAATTAAAAGTATGTGTGTAACACTCAGAAACTGTTACAAAAAAAAAAAAAAAAAAAAAAGTAGGGAGTCCCATGCTGTCCATCAAGAACCGAGTCCTAAAAATCCAATACAGGCTCCTTGATTTAAACAGGGGGGAAAATTAAAAAAACAAAAATACGAGAGAGAGAGAGAGAAGAGGAAAGAAATTTTCAATTTTACATAGTTGCAAAAGATATAACAATAGATTAACACAGATTCCTCAGCGCCAGTACTAAACAATTCTTGCTCGAATTCCCAAAGCAAAATGAAGTGAACCCAAAAAAATTATAAAAAAAGGGGGGGTGAGGAGGCAAAATATTATTCTGGTTTAGTCGTCAAAGTAGAAGATTACTGAGTGGATCCACAGAAACATTCCTTCACCATCTATCCCTTGACCTCGACCTGTCACATGAAAAATTTCCAAACTTTCAAACACTAGGAAATAAAATTTCCATTACGAAACAAAGATTTTGGAAATTCCAACTTTAATTAAATTTCCTGGCCGAACGAGATTCCGATTTCCTAGAGAAAAACTGTTAAGGGAAAAGCAAGAACACAAGAAAGATGCCCACCTGTCCAAGTCTCTGTTACCCAAAAATCCTCTTTCCCTGCCACCGTGAAATGCTCTTCTATCATCGGCAGGCCTTGTCCATGGATCTCCTGTACCCCGTGACCGAGGCCTTTCCATGAACTCCGTGCTTTTAGACTCTTCAAATGTTCCGGACTGGGAAGGCATTCTCTCAAGATAGTTGCCAACCCTGCCTGCTCCAGACCCTGGCCTTTCGACGGCTTTCTGCCCAAAGCGAACTTTGTCATCCAAATCGCGAATCAGTTTTTCCAGTTCCCTTTCTTTAAGAAGTAATGTATCACGTAGACTGGGCTGGTGTCCAGCAGGTTCCGGAAAAGGCTCTGTGGCTAAAGTAGACTCTTTCTCCTGCTCCTTCTTCAGATTCGCTATTTCTTCCTTCAAAATCTTTTCCTCCTCCGTCTCGGGTCTGCATAATTCCCTCCTTAAGAGATCAAGAATACAAGAAATGTATGCGCAAAAAATATCTACAGGTCACAAGTAAGCAAGCCACCTAATAAAGATAAATATTAAAAATATATATATGTTGCTAGAATCCTGGCTGCATATTGAACAATTAGGTTATCAGGCAAGGCTTCAGAAGCAAGATTGCCACAGCAGAACCTTGTTAAAATAGTCTCAAGTTTATCAAGGCAACCCAACCAATATGATTTCATAAATGAACAACAGACTTTTGGAATGAGAGAGCAGTCAAACAAATACAGAACGGGACACAGAGAGAATGAACTGACTAAAGAGCAATAAGCGAAAAGAAAATAAGCTTAAAAGATTGATCAACTACCCTAACTTGTTTCGTTTGAATATGGAGCCAATCCATTTCTGTGGGGTCTAACTGGAATGTCATGTTCTAACATTGACAATATTAAACAAAAGCCCAAGTCGGTACAACCTAACAGCAGTCTGTCCAAAGTGAAAAAAGTTTGCCTTCATCATCAACGAAACCCTTAAATTCTTGTTTTAGAGATTCCCTTCTTTACAGCAAAGTTGTTGATTACTTGTGTACTCACGTTAGTTCCTCCGCAAAGAGAAAAAACTTTATGACATTTCAGGAGTTTGGACACAAGTTCATGACTTTTTCAGAAAGGTCAAACTTTTAGGAACTGTAATAAAAACATCAGGATATAAACACAATTCTCTAAAGATATAAAGTATCTTCAACATAAAGACAATAAATAAAGTTCTTCGATTATGAGCCATTCACAGATTACTATTCTAAACCCCAAAGCTTAAACTTCGTCATTAACATTGGTAAATGTAAATATGCTCCGATCATTTGCCTACTCTTACTACTCGTACTATTTCTAAACATCAATTGAACTGCACCTTCAAAAATGAAAAAGTACAGCACATTAAAGTGTTTATCGCCATAACAATTAATTAGACACGCATTGGACATAAATGACAGTAAATTGGAAATGATGGAGGCAGATGGACTAACATGCTAAGCATTCACACACTTGCAAATCGCCGGTAACTCCGTTTCATAGCGTCAACAGAGTAATTGGCGAAAATCTATATACACAGATGAATCATAATGCAGAACAAAACAGGCTATTAACTGATAAAGAAAGAGCATGAACAATGAATACCGACCTGTCCACCCGGCGATGCTCCAATTCGAGGTCAATCTTCCGCCAATCCATGCCTTTCTCTTCCAGCAAAACCTCCCTTGGTTTGGCATCCCCAAATGGATTCACTTTCGGCCTTCGATTAACCGCATTTTCAGTTCCCTGCTGGCCAGGACCCTCGGACCGGCTCGATTGCGCACTCGAAGGCCTGCTCGAATGCGCGCTCGTCGGCCTACTCGTTTTCTTGGCCTCAATTTCAGAGTCCAGCTTCTTCCAATCCAAACCCTTCTCGGCCAAAACCTCCTCTCTGGGCCGCGCTGCCCCGAACGGATTTGGCTTGTTCGTTTTCACCACCTGCGACTCGTTCGACCCGGTGTCGCCCTTCGGCGGATCCAAAACCAATCTGGGCCTCTCCCTCTCATTGTCGCGGAATCCGCCGCTTTTGTTCCAGCGATCGGGCTCCGAATCGCGGAAACCCCCGGAACCAAATGTGGAAGATCGAGAAGGAAGAGGCTTTTTCCCCAATGTCCAACTGTCAACCTCGTCAGCCCTCGAGGCGCCTCCTCCCCCG
>CM046385.1:2466146-2491146 GCA_025413485.1 Ficus microcarpa | reverse complement strand
CCGCCGCCGCCGCCGCCGAGAGACCCGTACCTATTCTGTCGACCTCCCGAATCGAATGCGGGAAGAGATTTCTTCTCCCTCTTCCAATCGTCAGCCTCGTCGGCCCTCGACGGCTGATCGAAATCCGAAACCCTAGGAGGACCCCGGCGGTCATCATCGAATCCGCCGTAAGATCTCCGTCCTCCGCCTACCCAGGAGCCATCACCGTCGTCGCGGTCGCGCCCCCTTCCCGAAGGCGGACCCGGCCTTCCGTAAGACGAGAACCCACCGCCGAGGCGACCGTACTGCATTTCCTCCGCAGGCCGCTCCTTCGGGCCCCTCGGGAGGCGGAGCATCTCGTCGGGAGTCAGACCCTTGTAACCGCCGGCGTCCCGCTCTCCGCCCGCCCCGGCGCCGGTGTCAGCGTGGAACTCAGAGAGTGTCATGCTCTTCTTCTTCTTCCCGGCCTTGGCGTTCACGGATTCCTTGAGGCTTGGGAAGCTCTGCGACTGTTCCACCGCCGCCGCCGTGGCCGCCGCTTCCTTCGCCGCCAGCTCCTCCTCCTCCTCCCGCTCGGCCTCGGCGGCCCAAGCTCCGATGCCGCCGCCCCAAGGCTTCGACATTTTCTTCTCTTTTTCTTTCTTTCCTTCTTTTTTTTTTTTTTTTTTTCTGTTCTCTCAAGGATCTGAAAACCACAGCGAAAATCGAAAACCCGAAATTTAAAATAAAAATGAAAACACTTGGGAATTTAAACAAACAAAAAGCCCCTCTTAAAATCGAGCCGGGGCTCCGTCACTGGAGCCGGAGCTCCGAGAACATGCGAAGAAATAGGGGACAAAAAAAAGGCTCACTGTTCAGAGAGAGAGAGAGCGTGTGTACGTGCGTGTTTATGCAAGAGAGGAGTTTAAGAAGAGTAATACAGCATTTTTTTTTTAATTTTTTATTTTTTGGGAACATAGAGTGGTGAGATTGAGTTTCACGCGCAGTGGGGGCGAGTGGGAGACACGGCTGTGTCTTTGAAAGAGTTTCTTTTTTTTTTTAAGAGATGACGTCACCATTGAAAGCATGGAATGTGTAATTTACTGGTAACTTATGCCTAAACCGGGTCAGGGAGGGTCAATTTAAAAATAATGATTGGAGTTAAAATTTTATAAATTGGCATCAAAAATTATATTTGATTGAAATCTTAATTAAAAATTAATTGTGTTATAAAAAATAATGTAAAGATTTAAAATATATTTAGAGAAAAATAAAAAATATAAATACTATCTTGTTCTACTCGATAATTATAGGAATTTTAGAAAAATCATATCATTACAATTTGAAATAAGAATGTTATAAATTTTTAAAGTTTAAGTTTTTTAAAAAATAAAAAGAGAGAAAATGAGATATAAGTTTGAGAGTTTTGAAGTTGAGTTACAAAATTCTTTATATAGTTCCAAATGACCCCTTATTTTAGGTGCTTTAGGGAGGGAGTTGTAAAATTTATATTGTTCATAAAAGAAAAATGAATTTTATTTTGTTCAATAAGAGAAATTTGAGAAGATATAAAATTCTAAAACTAAGAAGTTTATTTTTTTCATTTGCGTAATTAGCATTGTTAGTTCTTGAATTATGATCATTGTGTCCTTTGGTTCTTTTTTTTTTTTTTTTTGCCCCTAACAAATTATTGCATGATCTTTGAATGCAACACATTTTATTCACTATTTATTAAATGTCTTGGATATTTTTACAGCTAATTTAATCATTTCCGTAAAACTTGTTGTTATTCTACACTAAATACATTGTCAGGTTTAGTATCAGAGACTAAAACTGCCAGAAAGGGAAAAAAGTGATATAATGTTTACAGTTCATGACCTAAAGGTGCATTCCAGCTTTTTTTTTTTTCTTTTTTTTTTTTAATGGAGTGCATTCCAAAAAAAAAAAAAAAAGGTGAAAATTTTGATAAAATAGATTGTATATAAAATAACTATTTGAATTTTAATCAACCATCATCTTCTTATTGCATAAAGTATAATTTATTTTCTTTTTTATCTTGATATTTTACTTATTCTTTCATTCTATTTTCCGTCTTTCTTATCAAACATAGTTAATATGCCTTAAATCACGTAAGAGCGTCATTTTGGGCCCTTAAAGATGGGACCATTTCTTTTCAAAGGGAAAATTCGTTACATTCCAACAGACGATACAAAACAACGAGCTATACTACGAAAAATATTGAAATAAGAAATGTTGGGACTCGTTTACCTCACATCTTGGATCAACATGTTTAGGGGTACTATTTGGAAGTTGGAACTTTCAGAAAATTAAGTAGTATGTCACAACTCTTATTTATGTTAAATCTATATAATTATTCACATGTTGTTAGATTTTTTCATGTCAACGAAAAGTTTTTTTGTATCAAGAAATTTTTGCAAACAAAATGTAATGTTAATTTCATATTTGACTCAATTATATAGAGTGTGGTTCGAATATCCCCACTCCCAAGTTAAAAAAAAAAAAATCTTAAAATTTCTCATCGAAATCTAAGAAGTGAGATTTTCATGTAAAAATTACTCAACTAATCACATTTTTTTCTTCTGTTGATTAACATGACATAAATTTTTTAATCCCGATCAATATAACACAAATATTAGTTTACTTTAATTTTTTATATCATATTAATCTAGTATCAATTTTTTTATCAGATTGATATAATGATATTTAAATTTATACCATTCATAAGTTTTCTCCGATATTCATGGCACCCTTGAAATCTAAAAAGCGTGCTTTTGGTGCGTGGGATTAATTGGGCCGGAATCCAAAGACTGGCCCACCTTCTTTGCCTTTTGACACATTGGATGGTCGGGAAGCTCTTTGATTATCTGTCTTCTTTATAAAACTTGAGGGAACTTCTATGGTAGGGTAAGGTTACTTTATCCTACGATAGAGTATGATCCAATAGTTTTGTTGGATCTCAATGAAGGTGGTGTATGGGGTCCATTTACACTAGATTACAGCCGAAGTATCTTAGAAATAGTTATAAAAGCTTACTCAATATTTTTTCAAAATTTAAATTCTGACCCCGTATTTGATTAAAAGAAAATGAATTTCCACCCCAAAGGTTAACTAATGATACAAATATCCTCCGTTTTATCTTATTTATCTAATTTCTATGTCTTACTTTTTTCTTTTTTTTTTTTTCCAAATTATTCTCTTGTGATTTCTCCATTTCCAACCCACCATGAAACCTTCAAAGAAACCCAACTTCAACATCACTACCACCTCTTCCGACAACAGCATCAACCAAGGCCGAGGCCAAGGCCAAGGCCAAGCTTGAGCTCCTTTTTCGCAAGAGGCAGATATGCTAGCAACGAAAGCAAAAACTTCTCAAACTAACTCTTCGCTGTTGAGTTCGACAGCTTCAACAACTTCAAGTTTGGGCACATCAACAACAACCAAGTTGGAATCGATTGCCACTTTCTTCAATGACCCAACTGGGATTTGATCTGATCTAGTTTACTTCTTGGGTCGGAGACACGTGATCAACGTTGGGCTCTATTTTGATATGCTTGTCAGCAGTGTGGATATGCGAGTCGGGCTCTCAAGAACTGCACAAAAGGAACAATTTTATTGATTTTTTTAAAATATCAATTATGTCAGTTTAATCAATTATTACGCTCTATCTAAAAAAATTTAACAGATTATCATTTTTTAAAAAATGTAACAGATTTGCTAAAAAGAAAAAAATCATTACGTAATACGTACAAATATAAATGAAGGATTAAACATTCATTAAAAAAAAAAAAAAGATTACGATCAATTTCTCAACAAGATTGATGGTTGAGATTTTTTGGGGTGTAAATTGCTATTTTATAAGGCGTTGGGGTGGTTCTGTTTAATTGTCAAACTTAAAAAAGTTGTGATTAATTTATATGGGCACCAGCATCCTAAGTCATTGACAGATTATCCAGCGGTCTATATTTCTTACCCCATTGATAGGGAAAAGCACCCTTACCCTATTATAGAATTGCCCATAATTTATTTAATATATTCTCATCATCCCATGTCAACCTTACAAACGCTTTATTTATTTATTTATTTTTTGAGAAAGAGATACAAACGCCATTTTCTTCCTCAAAAAGAAAAGGTAAAAAGAAAAAACAAACACACAAACTGCGTTGTTTATGGGCCTTTGATGGGGGCAACAACATGACAAAAGATTCTCCTTTTTGGAACTTTGGAGGTCGATGATTCGTATCTTATATTTTTTTAATAGAATCATCTATAAAATTATCGTTAATTAAGTATGTAACTATATAATATAATAAATATTCAATGATAATAAAAAAAATTTGTTTAAAAAATATCCTAGATCCTAAAATAGCCATGACCTGAGGCAATATTTATCAGAAAAGAAAAGGCACTACGCCATAGACAGGAGCCCAAATCAAAGATAAAAAAATATCGCAGGAATTATTCCATCAGCCATGCTGATTGTTGGCGACGTCAAACATCTTTTGAAAGTAATAAAGTAGCTTTGATTAGTGTTTTTTCTTTTCTTCCTTACGAATGATGGCTCAATCAAAAGTTTTTCTTTTTTTTTTTTTTCTACTAAAAGAAAAAAAAAAAAAAAAAGGCGGGTGTGTTGGGAGTGGATTAGACAAATTTCTCCGTCAAATAAACTGTGCATGTGGTCCCCCCAGAGAAAAATATAAGATGATAGTTATTTAACATAGAACATACGATAAAAATATTATAATAATAATTTTGAATAGTTAAATTTTTTGGTGTTACATTTTTTTTTATATAAATGTGTATAACATTATATAAATATCATGATATATTTTTAATTTATATATAATAATGATGGGAGTAAATGAAGCCTGATGTTAGAGTCTGAGATTCTCATAATTATGAGAGCAGTATCGAATTCGACAAAGAAAAGCAAGTTCCCAAAGTTGAATTAATTGAATCCATACACATGCGTACTTGGCAGAGATGTCCATATGGCATGAAAGAGGGATTGACTCTTTTAATTGGTGACATGAAAAAGTTAAAATACGGAATTGCCTTTGAGCAGCATGAAAGCGGAGCAGATTGCTTAATTGGTTTACAGTGCAGGCACAGGATACTTTTTCAATACTTATTAATAGAGTTTTGTTTTTATATCTATATAATAAGATTATTAATTTAATTTTTTTTATTTTGATATAATTTTATGTATATTTTATTTGTTGTTTGTTTCGTTTGTCCATTTTCAAAATGGATGGAAAAATAACAAACTATTCTTTCCTTTTTCTTTCCTTTTTTTTTTGTGTCTTTTTTCAAATTAAAAAAAAAAAGATGGACGTCAATTCTCAAACATATTTTGTACCCATTGAAATCTTTTTGAATTTTTCTGGCAATACATTACTTTCATCACCGTTTCTTTTTATTTTATAGCTTTTTAAATAAATTTTAGACTCTTTTTGTTTTTTAAGAAGGAAAATTTGTTTACATATCCAAAGGCCATTTCATTCTCAAAATGAAATGATTTTCTCATTTCAAGCAAGAAAAATCTTCATTTCGAAAATGAATAGGCGATCAAAATAAAAATAATATATTATTGATATGTCATTAGGAGGGTGATTATAAGCAGCTAGTGGTTACTTTGCAGGTTTTTAATTTCATTTGGACACTTCCTTTATGAACCTTAAAGTTGTTAATGAAGAAACGGAGGAAAAAGAGAAAAAAAATTTTTTGATGCTTTTGGTTCTCTCTTGCTTAAAGATAAAAGAGTCGCGTTTCACGCTTTGCCACGACAACATTCTCATCCACTGACAAACTCCACCTACTCATTGGACAGGCAAACTGGAGTTCTAACGGAGCCGCTTTAGAATTTTAACTTATATCTTTTTTAATCTTTGTTAGCTATTCATTCAAAGGCCTCCATGAGATTAGCCAGAGTTTTGATTTTTAGGTCGGGATCCAATATTTCTATCTAAATCGAGCCTGTTCTTCAAACTCGTGTTTGAGGGACAAAAAAAAAAAAGACGACGATATTCAGATTAACAATTCCTATTTAAACTCTCAAATTTGAGATTTTAACCTCTTTAATTTGACGATTTGAACCGATTTGTTACAATAAAACATTTTATTATTTTCTCAATTTAAACTAAAAAGATTCAAATCGCATAAATTTTAGATACATCATGGTGTTAAAGCGACAGTAATCTAATCTTAGGATGGTGGGTTCATATTATTCCCAAGAAAAATTGGAGAGAGAAAAAAATCCAAAAAAAAGACTTCTTGGACAATTCCATCCACAATATTGTTTCACCATCGTAAGTGGCTTATGATCAGTAGACAACCCTATTGGCACTGGTAACCTCAGAGTCAACTATATAAGCTCCACAAAAATTCTCCCTTTGACCATACTAATGAACACACACACAAATAAAAACAATATATCTAAAAAAAAAAAAGACAAACTAGTACTGAACATGCTGACTTTTCCCTGTCTGAGAGTCTTCAATGGCTGCTCAAGTTCACTTCTGGGTTTTTACTTTAGTACCCCTTTCATCCCCCTTCTATAAAGATAGCTGTGTTTTCCTCTCTTTATATATTTTGCTCAGAAGAACAAGGCCATGGAATTTCGTTTTCTCTTCAGTTTTCTTTTCTTCTGGTTTGCTCATACTTGTTATGGAGATGTTCTCTTCTCTTCCCTCCCACGAACCCTGGTGGTCACTGCCTCCCCTCAACAAGGACAAGGTATAAATCTACAAAAAAAACTCCTCTCTCTCTCTCTCTCTCTATTTTTGCTATTCTTTTTTCCTTTTCTGGCCAGAAACTAAATTGAACCAATAAAATTGATAATTACTTTGACCAACCTTCATTAAAAAATATCATATCTTTTTGGTTAATAGATTTGAATAAAAATTTAAATTTTTATAAGAGAAAACACCGTTAAAAGGGGATCTGAATTGTGATTTATCGTACAAATCAAAGGGCTTTTATTTGATTATTTAATCCGTGACTGAATTGTGATTTATCGTACAAATCAAACGGCTTTTATTTGATTATTTAATCCCATGTCATGGATCGCATCATACCAACCATGGTGACAGGTCTCTTATTGGTTTGTAAGTACTTAAGTTAAAACAAAAACACTTTTTATAGTGTCGATACTGTAAGGCACAACGGTAGTTATCAAGCATGATGCACTAATAGAAAGTAAGTCTCTAGCCAAAAGCCCACTCCAATCTGGGCTGAAATTAAAACTGCCTTTGGAATCTTTTTGTTTTTTGCAGTTCTGAGGGCAGGGGAGGCCAGAATCACAGTGAAGTGGGGTTTGAATGAGAGTAGTCTGGACGCAACGGAGGCCGACAAGCTGTACAAGAATGTGAAAGTGAGTTTGTGTTACGCTCCCATCAGCCAGGTAGACCGTGGATGGAGGAAAACGGAGGACAACCTGAAGAGGGACAAGACCTGCCAATTCACCATAACAAACAGTCCCTATGATGCTTCTCAAACAAATCGGAGTTTCGATTGGACGATCGGGAAAGATGTGCCGACGGCTACTTTCTTTGTGAGAGCCTATGCTTACAACTCTGTCGGGGAAGAATTGGCGTTCGGACAGACCACGGATGCTAAAAAGAAAAGTAACTTGTTTGAGATCCAAGGAATCAGTGGACGTCACGTATCGCTTGAGATTGCTTCCATTTGTTTCTCTGCTTTCTCTATTGTGTCCTTGTCTGGATTCTTCCTAGTGGAGAAAAGGAAGAATAAGAGGTCCTCAAACAAATGAGGCTATGGCACTCCCGCATCTAGATGCGGAGTTTTCCTACTTGTAATATTATTTTTCGTCGTAGTGAAATTCTACAACAGTTGAAAGTAACAAGTAACTCTAAATTTTATATATGTTTTATTGGTTACACTTCTAGTTCTCACGTATACAAGTATACAACTCGTCACACTTCCGAATAAAACCCTGACGTGTTTGTTTGAGAATTTTAGCTCAAGCTTTCTTAGCTCATTACCGACAAACATCAGATCGCAAAAGGAACTTTTTTTTTTTTTTTTTTTCCATAATACTTACTGATAAAGATGGGAACAAGAGAGAAATAGGATTTTCCGTCTCCATTAGTGTTTAAACCATCCTTAATGCCAAAAAAAAAAAAAAAAAAAAAAGGCTTATGAAGAAAACAAAGTTCTAAAGGAACAAGCTCTGCGAAATTATTAGCTTTTTAGAAGTAGCCAATCCATACAGGGATGACTAAAATCTAAAATTTCATAACCAATACCTCTTTTTCATGTACGAGATGAAAAAGGACAGTTTCTGCGGTAGAAACTCTCGTAAGGTTTACTTATATATTTTGTTTTCTACCGAAACAATAAGTAAAGAAATGAAAGATCACAAAGACAGAGAAGAAGAAGTAGGGACGGAGAGCAACTAAGCAAGAAATGACCAACACGAGCTTCTCCAGGAGGCAAAGCCTGATTTTTTTGGAGTTTCATCTCCTTCTCTTTCTCCTCCTCGTCGACCAAAGCTTTGGTCCTCCTCTGCATACTGAGGAGCACGTTGTGCCACGTGTTGGCTCGGGAGTGACCCTTCCCGTGGAGGCCGACATTGACGTGCTCGAAATCCTCCGTCGTCAGCCCCAAGACCTCCTCCACGTCGCCGCCGTCGAGCACCCAGATCAGGCAGGAGCAGAAACCCTTGGAGATCTCCGAGTCGCTGTCGGCTCGGAACCTCATTCTCCTCCTCCCGCTTGCCTCCTCCCTCTCCATCTCTGCCTCCAACCACACCTGCGTCGCGCACCCCGCCACCCGGTTCTCCGCCGACCGAGCCGACTCCTCGTACGGCGGCAGCCGCGCCGCGTAGTCCAGCAGCCGCTTCACCCGCTCCACCGGCTCCTCCAGCGACTTGAACTCCGACGCCAGCCGCTGCAGCCTCTCCACCACCGCCACCGGCGACGACGATGAGCTAGGGTTCCGATCGGTCAACTCCGGCCAGAACTTCGCTCCGGAATCACGGCCTCGCGCGCATTTCAAGGACTTCCTGTCGTTTTCTCTCTTGAATTTCAGAGTGGTGAATTGGGAGCTAGAATGGAAACGTTTCGTACACAATCTCGAGCAAGGACGAGGTGTGCAGCCAGGAGGATGCGTCGTTGGAATGATTAAAGAGTTCATGGTGCTTGTTTGGATGGAAAGAAAGCAAAATGGAAAAGGAAAGAAAATGAAAAAGAAAAACAAGAAGAAGAAGAAGTTGGTCGAGTTTGAGCAAGTAAACTGGAGATTCTTCCCGGTATTTATTATGAGCAAACGGAATAGAGAGAGAAACGGACGAGAGAGAGTGAAAATTTGTCCGAGAACAAGCGTGAAAGACAAGGGAGCCAATGAAAGTCCTATATGTACGGAATTATAAAAGTCAAAAACAAAATTTTCCCCAAAACGGCCAAATTTGGTGATTTTCAAGTTTTCACCCTTATATTTTTGTTATTTACATGGCTACCTCATTTATTTGTAGCTCTTTTCGAAAAGTAAATTTGGTTTTTTCATTTTTTTAATAGGAAATTTTGCATTTTCATTATTTCACATATAATTAAGGTCTCCGTTTTGAAATTGAGCTCCATAAGAAGAATATTTTTCAGCTCTTTCAAAAAAAACTTGTGCTTCATTGGTATAGATTTTTTAATTATGATTAAAAGTATTTGTGGATGCTGATATTTGTTTCTGTTAAGATTTTCAGATATGATATTTAGATATGATAACTTGCAATAAGTAGTAGAAAAGTGATAAATTTAGACAAGAATTCGTGATTAACTCAAAATCTGAGTAGATAAAATTGATGGTCACAAAATTAGTTTGTAGTTTGTAGTGTTTCAATGTTTTGTTTTGTTTTTGTTTTTCGTTTTTAATTATTTACACAGGAAATAATTGTGTTTCTTGTTGGACTAAAGCAACACAAGGAGATTAATAGGCAACGACATTGAAGTTCTCGTGCGTCACGTTGGAGCAATTTTTGAAATAATTGGAAAAAGAGTTTGTTAAGTTCCAGTCAATCCCAAAGAGATAAAGATTATTAGACAAAACAACCTGCCTTGTCACATCCAAGTTGTTTTATGTAATGCCGGACAAGCAAAATGGGCATTACAAAGAGAACCGATAATAATAATAATAATAATAATAATAATACAAAAATAGTAACTTGAGAAAGAAAAAGACTGAAGAGAAAGTATTCATAATGAAATTAGAAATGCCAAGAGGGCACGTCTTTGTTTCATTTACTTGTATATTTTTGTGACATTAGCCAAGCAAGGACGTGATCAGATCATGACATCTAATTTACAGTAATATTGGCTCACCGAACAGAATCAAAAGCTCATTGCGTATTTGTAGGAGTATAATACATGACTTACAGTTTGTGCAAAAAAGTGTTGTTTCCAAGCAAGGTCGCGCATCTCCTCCCATTCCTTTTAAAGGAATTGTGGGTCGGAAGGAAAAAAAAGATCGGCTTTTTATCCCAATTTTGATAGTTGGACTAGATTAGAATTAGGAATAAACGATCTTTTATCCCATTCTTTTAACAGAAATGGCGAACCAGATGAAATAGGATAAAATCAGAAGATCTTGAGTTTCATTCTCACCATTTTCATTTAATCTTCCATTTAAATGGTGTACTCTTTATCATTCCGTTTTGCTCATAAGTAACTAATGGTGTACTCTTTATTTAATCTTCATTTATAAAATCAGAAGATCTTGAGTTTCATTCTCACCATCTTCATTTAATTTTCTGTTTAAATGGTGTACTATTTATCGTCTCGTTTTGCTCACAAGTAAGTAATGGTGTACTCTTTATTTCATCTTCATTTATAAAATCAGAAGATCTTGAGTTTCATTCTCACCATCTTCATTTAATCTTCCGTTTAAATGATGTACTCTTTATTATCCCGTTTTGCTCACAAGTAAGTAAGTGTCAACGATATTTTTGGAACGTTAGTTATATACTTGCACGTGTCCATTCAACAAGTTATCGAGCACTTTTATTTATTCCAAACATCTTTAATATGACTATTGAAAACAATATCAATTGAAAACAATATCAATAATGTTTGAGAAGTTTTATTTAATCCAAGGGTGTTTTAATTTTATATATGCATGTCAGAATTTAGTAGATTAAAACATCGTTATTTCGACTTTTTACAAAGAAAACTGATATTAAATGCCTATAAATTATTTTTTTTAAAGCAGTTTTATAATGGGAATGAGTTATATATCACTTTTTATAATGTTTAAGTCTTTCTTTGTAATTTTATTTAAGGTAGCGGTAGATTGCGTCTATAACTTAACATCTTGTGTGCATATTTGTGTTGTTTGTATAGACATATTACATGTATGCGGAGAATATAATAAGAATATAAGATGTTGTTGGACCGGCGGCCAAGGCTTATGCCAATATTATATTATAGTTAACGTTAGACAAACAAATCATGGTTTGGATTATTTGTGACGTAACTGATGATGGAGTTTTCCACTGACCAACTGTCGATTAACCTTTTGATACGACGATCAACTACTTTGGATAGGGAAGTTTATATATATATATATATAACATAAAGATACTTAAAAATAACGGATCTTACTGTCCTTTAGCTTCAATAAAGCTTAGCCCTTAGCCCAATGATCTTGCTCTTGTTAAATGTGTCTTTCATAAATGGGAAAGTGGGCATACCACTATAGTTTAAAACATTTTGAAAGTTAGTTCTATTATCATTGTTGTTGGACACATGTTTGTAATTTTTTCTTTAAATTATCTTATTTCCAAGATATAGGAACAAAAAAGTAGATTTATAATCTTCTAGCCTGTGGGCTCAAAACACTTTGGAGAAAAGCATGATTCCTAAGACCAAAGAATATTCGCTCTTTTCATCTCTAACTTATAATAACATATTTTTGAATAAAACAAAAATCTCATGATAGATATGGAACAAGGGGTCATACTACTTACGAATCCTTAATTCTTTAATAAAGAAGTTCATAGACTTAATCAATCTACCATTTCCAGCCACTAATTCTGTTTGCTTTTTTTTTTTTTTTTTTGAAATTTGAATCATGAATAATTTCCACTGCTAAATAAACGACACGTAGTTTGGTTAGAAACGATCGTTGTTTGTGGTGAATAAACATGAGTTAAATGTTTTGCCTCGAGATATGTCATTGTTTACAGGCTAGAACTATAAATTACCTCACACAGTTTTCAAAAGAAATTCCAACTTCAGATTTTCGTAAGGGAGAGGTGTCAATTTTGTTTAGAAGGAAACGACGGGTCGTTACATGCAAACGACATTCTGTTGAAGTGAAATAAAACGTATCTCCCCCTTTATTACGGCATTTTACTGACGTTCATCTAACTGGACATTACATGTCGTTTTTTAGCATCAAACGCGACATGTCGTTGGTGTTCTTTGAGAAAAAAGACATTTCTTCACTTGGAAAACGACATGTCGTTTCAGTTATGGAAACGACATTCTTTTGTATATCATAAGCTAATCAATCATCATGTCAACATTATTACAACAATAACGACCATTACATAACTGTTTCTGCCTTGATGAGACCTTCCCATTCTTGATTCTACAGACGACCAGCACAGTTCAATACAAACAAAGCAGTCCCATGCGTTTCAACTTCCATTGAAATTGACTGCTTTGCTATGCCAAAGTCCTTCCCACTCCACACTTCTCTGTACTTGCAAGAGGCTTCCCTCAAGTTGGCACCACCAAGTGCCCTCGCCAGGTCGGAAATCTTTGCCGATATAACCGTCTTCGCCGGGCTCAGGTTGAAAAAAGCAACATATACTTCTCCTGAGGAGAAAATAGATCATTGTAATATTGAGACTTCTAATTGGAAAGAAAGCAAAACTGAAGGTTAAAGTTTGGCAATTATGGTGCCATGTTGCTAATTTTCTCCCTGGCAGGAAATAATAATTTATTCAGTCATCTATTCCCCGAATTTGAAAAATGAAATGCTTCCACAGCTTATTGGAGTTTAGGGAGTAATGGAATACGAATTAGTGAGAAATGTTTCCAAATGAGAAAAACTATTTCTTATGTTTTTTAAGTCTCCAAATAATCCTAATGGAAACCTGCTATAATTAAAACAAAACAAAAAAAAAACAAAAAAAACAAAAAAAAAACAAAAGACAACTATTTTCGGTAGGTTGGGAGGGGTGTGGGATAAGGGATCAAACCTCTTCTTCCAGTTGCGATCCAAGAGCGAACTCCATCGGGATTGACTTTAACTGCATGAATGACCAGCTTGCAAGTTAATTGACATATGGAATAAATGATTACTGTAAAAAGTTGTCATCAAACCAATGTGTACAGAAGCATTCGGTTTAAAATTGATCACCTTGAGCGGAATTCACAGTCGCACATAGGCCAGAATAACTATTTACCAGGGTCCCATTAAGATTCAGCTCCCACATCTGATAACACCAAAGACGTCAGCTATCAATGTAATTCGCAAAAGATTGAGAAAAGGAAAAACTAAGTTAGATTAAAAGATCATGCAAGAAAAGACTCGGGGAAAGAAAAGATGTAGAGTTAGAAACAAAGGCAATTTGTATGATGCTTGGATTCATATTAGTTGAAATTGTATCCAAGGCTAGATTCATTGTTTTTATGATCCCAAACAACAAGCGAAAATATTAAATTAGGGAAAAAAGGAATACCTGATTCGTGTCCCATGTGCATGGTGAAAATGAATCTCTTCTCGACTCTTTCGAGGTAACCTTTCTTTTTGGAGAAGCGTGCAAGCAAAATTCAGTCTGGTCGGTTGCTAATAAGTGGAGTTTTCCTTGGTATTGCTCTTTGTGGATTAGGTCTGCATCTCTATATGAACCAACATCAACATAACAATAATATCTACAAAGTAAATACTGGGAGCTAGCAAATAACTTGAGACAATAAAAGGAAAGAGAGTAAGAGCATAATTACGATGACAGCCGAGATTCTCTCTTGTGTAGGCAAAAAGGTGCCTGGTGTTTGTTTTCTGAATTTTCTTTCCAGCAGATTTGTTCAAGACCATCTTGTTGAAGAGCTTCACCGGACCAACCAACAGCTTTCAAATCCGAACAGCTAGCGAGACCCAGAACATGCAATTCTGAAGTTCTTCTATCCGTCAAACATCTTCTCGATTGCCAAGAGACGACTTCACCTCCCTTTTTGAAGCTCTTTGTACTAGTAATGTAAGGGAACTATAAATTCAACAAAGAAGCAACTTATATTTCTACCGTGACATGATAGAGTCTACCTTGATAAGAACCCGAAATCAGAAAATATTGACTTGCCTCCCTATTATTTGAGCTAAAATGATTTATCTCCAGCAGAGTAGGATTAGTTATGAGACTGTAAGTGGTTTCATCAAGCTTTCTCACATCTCCTCCATACATGAGAGGAGACTTGGCCATAGACCATAAGGTCATCTGTGAATACAAAATACATTTGATCAGAATAGAGTACTCATTTATTTCAAAATGTTAAGATATCAAATTTGCTCTTACTTATCCCCATACCTGAGTTCTTTGCTCATCAAGAGTAAGCCTACAATTCCTGTGTGGACCTTCATTTGAACCTAATGTATAACAAATCGAAATGATGATTTAGCGTCAAATGTGGTACTGGTGCAGATTTGACTCTCAAACGTTTGTTAAGATTCATCGAAGAACTGCTTAAAGATTTCGCTGATGCAAATTTGACTTTCAAATTTACTGTTTTCTTAATTTTTTTGGTTGAGTTCATTAAATGTATAATTTAGTTAAATAAATCGTCAACTAATATTGGAAAAATAACATGCCAAGTCTTCACCTGGATTGGTAAGCACTCCCAGTGGTAGCATATCCAAGTCAGGCCATGACCTCCCCAACAATCCCTTTGCCCCAACCATATAAGCACTTGAAAAATCCCTGAGGAACAATTGGATAGAATTGTCATAGAGCCACTAAATTTTCTCCTTTTCCTAAGATATAGAAAAGATCCAAAACCGAAGATATGAAAAGGCTGAAACAAAAATGATTAACTTTTTGACCTTGTAACATTGAAATGGAACGCAACATCTCCCCATGTATCCCAATCATCCCCGGTTATCCTATACATATTGACTAGTCCACTGACTTCCTTGGCCATAGCAGGTGTTACACTGGTTCCAGGAGATAGAGAATACAGTATTGGACGGTTAAGTTCCTTGAGAACCTGCATAAGTAAATGAACTCCGTTATATAGATAATGATGACATTATTAGAGAGAGAGAGAGAGAGAATGCCTGGTGGCTTACCTCTGAAACAAAGCTAATTTCATTCACATCCAAGTCGTCACCAAACACACAGTCATGTTTCACTGGTTTAAAAAATATATATCAGGCAAAAGTTCACTTTTTATGCTACACTTGACCAGAAATGAGATCACAACATCGTACAATATACAAGTCAAGGTGCTATTTTTTAGGTCAGTACACACTAAACATAGTGCTTAAAGATCTTCTCTGCTTCTGGTTTACCAGAATAATTAACAAGACTCCTCAAAGAACATATCAAATACTGAACGGAATCATATTCATTCATCAAAAGGTCAAATTACCAAAATCGACACCCCATTCGGCATACTGTTGATAGAGTGATCTAAGGAAAGCCCTTCCAGCCCCCAATTTAGTATCCACACTCATAAAACCATGTGACATCCATGCACATGCCCTTTCCTTGATCCCAATATCACTTGCAGTCCACTTTCTTCCAGACTCTTCAAAAGCACCTCCCTAACAAGACATCAAAATAGAAGCCAAAAACATTGACAATGCAATGATTCTCATAACAGATAAACTAAAACTGTCGTGGTGGGAATGGGATTGATTTTACCTTGGTTGTATCCAAGATCGGCGTACTTGCATTAACTGCCTGTGTACTTATTCCTCTCATCACATGAATCCCAAACTTCAATCCCATGCCATGTACTTTCTTTGCCACTTCAGTTAACCCTTTTCCTCCCTTGGAAGATGGCCATCTACCCGGATCAGGCACCATTCTGCCCCATTCATCGATCACATCGAATCCAAGAGAGTCGGTATAGGCACCTGGAATCTTTCTTCTATACCAAAGGTAATCCACAACCACATACTGCAATGCAGAAGACAACACATGAAAGATTTTCATGTTCAATAATTACCAGACCAAAATAACCATATTAATTGCCAAATACACAACATTTGCACCTCATATCCATGAGGAAGAAGCTTTTTCGATATGATTTCAGCACTTTGCAGAAACTCTTCTTCTGAAATGGTCCAGCTAAACGAGTCATACGAGTTCCAACCTCTTGGAGGGAATTCGGCATGTTCTGATGATACCCTGAAACCAATTTTTTCATTCACATCATTTTTTTTTTTCATGAATCTGGCAATTTTCTTCTGTGGGCTCTTGAATTTTTTGATAATAGACATCAAACTCTTTACTTAAATCCTAATGGCCAGAGAAATCCAGAAAAATCATCAATGGGTTCATTGATAAATACTAAAATGAAGTTCGAAAGAAGTAAAAATACCTGTGAACGAGGAAGAGAAAGCCAAGGAAGAAGCATATAAAGCTTATGAAGAAGAAGACCTTCATGGTTGCCGTTACTGTGAGAAGCTCAAATTGCTCACTCCTTTTTTTTTTTTTTTTTTCCTGGGTTTTTTGTTTTTGTTTTTTTGGTGTCGGCTTTAAAGAGGAAGTCAGCTTACCCCGTTCGACCTTAAAAACCGGTGATCGTGAAACCTGTCGTTATGTATTTCTTCACTATTTTTCTTCTTTTCCGCAATTTTATTTATTTTACTGTACGACAAATAATATCTTTTTTTTTTTTTTTTTTTTTTTTTTGTAAACAAATAATATCTTTTGTTGTCGTCTTTGGAATCCTTAAATGGTTGCTCTGTCTTAATCATATCCATTTTCAATAACAATGTGTGTCTTGAAATAACTCATCCTATAGTCATTAAGAGAATTCTAAGATTTTCTTTGTTAACATTCAATCTATAATAGATTCTATCAATTATATATATATTTAGGCTAAGTAATTTTGAGCATTTTAAAATGTAGGGTTTGTTTGGTATGTTAGTTTGAGTTGAGATTTTTTAGTTGTAATAGTAATTTTTGTTGACTTTTTACTTAAAATAAAAAAAAATTTCAGAAAAGAAAAAAAAATTTTTGGGAAAAAGACAAAAAAAAACTAGTTCAAACTGATAGTTTGAACTAACATACCAAACATGCACGTACATTGGTAATAAAGATAAATTATCGTAAATAACTTCAGATTATACACCAAATTTTCTTACGATGGATTGGAAAGGTAAAAGCCCATGTGGTATGCTTTGTGCTTATCAGACAATTCCAAGGCTTGTTCCCTCCGAATTTCCTAGGGTTGGGTTCCATATGTAACTACGTGAAAGGACAAGCATCTTTTTTGTACTCAACCGAACAATTAAACTTGTTTGTTCGCTATAATTTCCTTAAAAAATGGTTTCCGAAGGTTATAGGAATATATTATAGAAAATTTCCCTTGTTTTTTGGTTGGTTGCCAAAGTTAAGTCCATATATAGGAATATATTATACACTCATCTCTTTCACTTTCCTAAAAAACATGGTTTCCAAAGCCTAAGGTAAAGCCCTAACGACGGCAGGCAACACAAAGACTACCCATGCCATCAGAGTCTTGTGACTTATCATGTCCTTTTTACCATGTTTCTTTCCTTTCAAAGAAAATCTCCCTCTTCAAAGAGACACCATATTTTGGTTTATCCCTACTTGAATCTATCTTTGATTTATTTAAATAGAAATGCTCAGAAATAAATACTTGAATTTTAACTTTTAAAAATAACCTATATGATATATAAAATTATAATTCTTTTATTGATATACACACACGTTTTAAGCATTATCATTTTAATTAATTACATCTATCAATAAAAATATAACCAGTAAGTAAATACTAAAAAAATTGATATTAAAGTTGATATTCTTAATATTACTATACTTTGAATAATTTCGTCGTTTTCCACCTGTAATAGCTCCATATCAGAAATCTTTCACTTTTCACTTGTAAATTTACACAATTTAAAGGATACATGAAAATTTTTGTTCATGTTCTTGAGACAGAACTACAAAAAATATATTTAGAAAAATCAAGACCTCGACCGTCAACCGTTTCTAAAAGAAGATACAACAAATGGTTATAAAAATTAAATGCCTGCCATGAAAATGTTAAAACTATCTCCTGCCGTCTGTACTTCGCGTGCATACCCCTCACTTTCCCACCTTAGCATTGGCATTTGCCACTCCTTGTGGATTTCTTGACTACCTTCCGGCAGAAAGAACTTTAATTCCGCATATATCATACCCGAGTTCTCGGAGTTGAAGCCCTTAAAGCAATCTGGGAGAAACTTTGAGTTAAATATCCTCATTCTGGTCAAGTTTTGCACATGCACGGAGTTAGAGGGTTCTCCCATAAGTCATAATTAGGGAAGGTTTCTTCTGGCAATCCAGTCCGCGTCTGGTGGGTCACAATAACGTCCTCTACAAAGGTCGCCCAACCCATATATGGGTCCCCAAAAGACTTGGACATTAGACCCTTGTCCGGTTTTATGGATTTTTGACGGTGTCCCATGTACCTGCGAGCCCCGATGATCAGCTTGGCAAAGTTGCCTCCATGAGTCATCACAAAGACATCAGACTTCAAGCACACCAAGAAGTCAAGCGCGGCCAAGCTAGTTACATGCTTCCTGAATTTATCCAACTCTTCCTTTGTTGCCAGCTCCTGCTTCGTTACCTGTTATGAATTGTGAAATTGAACACAAATTAAAAATCAATTGGAAAAAAAGAGTTCTGACATGAAAGTGTCCTATTTCTGAAAACGACCGAATCCAAATGACTGAATAGCTGAATGCTTGGACGTGTCCTCACGATTTCTCCATTGGTAATTTGACTATTTTTATAGAAGTGACACTAAGCAAAAAATAACAATAGTATACCAGATTAGGGAACATGTTCCTGAGGGGTGCCATCCGGTTCTGTCCACCGTAGACCTGCCCAGAAGCGACATAAATTTGAGTTTCCTTGGGGTAACCCATTGCCCGGAGAATGACTGCCACTTCCCCCGGCTCAAGTGGACATCGTTCCTTCCTTTCGCTTCTGCAGGGCCAGTTGCCATAGATGGGAACCATTCTGCAGAAACCGCAGAGGGAATGAGGTATGCACTTTTTCAGATCCTACTCAGCATGGGAAGATTGGTAGATCAGTTCATTCGCATTAGATTACCTTGTACCGTCGTGGCCATTCCTTTTTTCTGTATTCTGCCATGCTAGCTTTCTCCTCCCTTGTCCCCACAAAATCACAGAAAGACAGGCCAACCATCCCTTTTTCAAACCTAAGATGAAGAGCCCTGTTAACGAGAAAGTTTGTTAGTCTTATTATCTCGAACTTATGTAAAGCCTAAACAAGCACAAGCAACATTCACATGAAAACATTACATGTAAGGATTTGAATTTCCTGTGCGATTTCTCATCCTTGCTGCTAATAAATCAGCCATCTTCTCTATCTCAGGAAGAAATTTCAAAGCATGATAATTCACCCTGCATCTCAGCCTGTTAATCTCCAGAGGAACATTGTCATACCTGAAACATAAAACCCTCTGTCATTCAAAGACGAACTTCTTCAAAATGTAAAATGTGAAATCAAATAATCTCTTCCTTTATCCAGAAAAAGGTATTTCTCAATGCGAACGAAAATGATCTGCAATGATCCTCCTTATGCAATTTGATTATTTCAAGTAAACAAGAACATCTAGTAAGGAATGACTTACCCAAGTCGATCAACAAAAGGCTTTAGGGACATTATCTTCTTCTCTTTGAGTCGAGGTAGAACATTGTCAATATAAAATTGTGCAGGAGCATATTTTGGAATATTTTTTACTGTCCGTCTGTAAAGACATACACATTTCCATCCATCAGTACCAGTCACGAAAAGGAATTAGGCAGACAAAAAAAAAAAATCAATTTCTTCGACTCCTCAAAATCTTCCATAAAACAAAAGGGCGAGATTGGGACCAAAGGTCAAGAGCATAACACTTATACTTTGACTTAAGAAAACACAATTTCGGCATAAGTGTCAAATGTTTCAGCAGGTTCTAGCCTTCTATCATAGTTCACACTTCATTGATCTCGTTCTTGTCAAATTTGGTATTTTCTTAGCGATAGTGAGCCAAAAGAACATGTAATCAATAGTAAATGATGATAAACAACCCAACCTTATGCTTGAAAAAAGCTCCACTTTGTCCGTAAACCAATCAGGAATATCACGAACAATCCGTACATCATCCTTTAGGTAATCAATGAAATGATCTACATCAAAGATGTCTTCAAAATTCCTGTAGGTATTTCAAGTTCACGGGAAACAAGTATAAACAGGTAACTTACAGTGAAGAAATTATATATGAACTCAAATATAAGCTATATAAACTCAAACAAGAAAATTTTTAACAATATAAACAAATAAAAAAATATAAACAGGAAAAAAGTGAGAATTATCTTCAACCAATAGTTAATTTAGCAGTTAGCTTAAGCACCTTTAATCCTTGCCCAGAGGTACAATCTCCAATAATCATTAGATATTCTAATACACATATGCTTCACATTAATATATCAGTATCAATTCACAGTTTTGACCAAGTGGTATTGGCCACTTGAAATCAACAGAAGGAAAAGGATACGAAAGTTTTGAGGTCTAAATTCTACAGATATTGATGCCACGAAACAAAACAGTGCATTCCCATTATTTGGTGTCTCACTTTTCAAATGTCAGATAGCATAAATAGTTAATGCCATTGTCTATTTCTGTTTATCCTATTCCTATTTGTATAAATGTGAACATAAAAATAAGCTTATAACAACATATCCAAAGAAACCTCACGTTTTGTCTTTCCAAATCTGATCCTGCTTCAATACTGGCAAAATAAGAGTAGCATTCATTATCTTGGCAACAGCAACTGCATTGCATATCTGCATCAAAAAGAATATCTCAAACATTTATTTCTTTTCATGCTACTAAATTTTCATTTAGAACATATGGAAATGAGAAACTGAAATTTCGCCAACATAGACACTAAACCGTTAACCCTTTCCAAAAACAGATAAATATCAATTTAGAATTACACATTCAACATTCACTTAATCTTACGCACGTCTATGAAGAGCAGAAAATGTCTTACTCGCATAACATTCCAACCAGAATAAAGTCAGTTTCCACTTAACATACATCAGCAAAGCTCCAGCTATCGGTGCATAGAAAACTAAAACTTTATGAAAAAGAAGTTACACTAGCTCCATGTAGCATGACTCACCACAATTCGCTGTTGATTTAGACCTCCCTCAGCATGAACGAATATGTATCCATTTGTTTCATTCTCAGAAGGAAGATCTGTGCATTTCCGATAACATAACAAGGTTAAAATTGAAAAACAGACATTCACCACGGACGAAGTTTAGTAGCCGTGATCTCCATCCAATAATCAAAATCGACAAGATGAAACAATGTTTAAACAGATCCTTCCATTACCTGATATTCCACCATCCCGCCGCTCGGCGCAGGACTTCCAAGACGTGGTCGCCGAGTAAGGATTCTCCCATAGTGAAGGAGGTTCCTTTACCTTTAAATTCACAAATTTACGAATTAAAGAGGCAAAATCAAAAACGTTATGAGCAGCAACCAAAATAGAGACCCTCTAAATTACTTACTTGTGGGCAGTGAAGAACAATGCCATCTTTACTACACAAGTATGGAGTATTCTGTATTAAGTCGAAAAAACCGGGTTACCACATCAAATCAAACAATTATCGAAATTGAAAAATTCAAACAATATCATTACCAAAACTCAATTAAGGGGCTACTATTCCATTATCCATCTCAAATTGAAAAAAAAAAAAGAAAAAAAAGAAAAGGTAATCTTTTTGGCATATTGTTGCGAATCGGGAAGAGAGAAGAGGACAGTACGATGTGTTTGAAGATGGAGAAAATCGAGATCGAGGCGAGGAGGAGGAGGAAAAGGAGGAAGAAGAGCGAAATCCTGGAGGGATGAGAGGAAACCCTAGAATCGTCGGCGAGGAAGGGGCAGAGAGAGTGGAAATGGGAGCAGGAGGAGCGGTCGCGATCCTTGTGGGAGTGGCGGCCGCGAGCGTTGTCGTCGTCGGAGGAGGACAGACCGTCGGCGGGGATCAGAGGGGACGAGTCCTCGTCGCGCTTCATCGGAGACGACGACGCCCGAGCTCCGATCGAGCTCGAGTGCCTCAGCTCTGCCATGGCTCGCTTCGGACTGTAAGCCAGATTCCCCTTTTTTTTTTCTTTTCTTTGTGTGTTTTTTTTTTTTTTCAATTATTATTTGTTTGATTGCATTTTGTGCTGCTGAAGAAGAACAGGAAGTTCATGGCCACAGTCCAGATTTTTTTTTTTTTTTTTTAATTTTCAAGTTAAGTGTGTGTGTAATACCGATTTGAGTGCTGCTAATTTTTTAACTTTGGAGGGTTGGATGTGTAATTAACTTGAATAATTGTGGGGTGTTTTTGTCATTTCGAAAGACGGCGCCTTAAAGTAAGATGTTGACTCTGTGGTCCAGGTATACGTATTGCACGGCTGAGATTAATTGTATGTGATCGGACGATACCTCTTAGAATGTGATGTGTGGCAAATGGAAAATATTTAAATTAGGGACATTAGTTTTAAGTTACCAATTTATAATAGTGAATTTCATTTTTTTCAATGATACATTATCTTTTTAATTTTAATTGATATAATAGTTATTAAAGACTTTATATTTTAAATATTACATAGATTGGTGATTTTTTTTATTAATTTGATGCAATTAAGATTACTCTAAATTAAATTGAGTAAATGCCCGGGCGAATTCCATACAGGAAAACGACAGTTTTTTGAACGACGATAGAATATGGGACTTGACGTCAACACTTTAAAACGACAATGAAGGATAAACGACACGAATAATTAAAAATGACAGTTATATTTAACCAATAACAACACTGGAAGTCTGGAACAATGCAACTAAAAAATGACACCAAAAACAAATATGACGGGAAAAAAAAAAGAATTATTCTTACTTTTATCCTTCTTTTTATTATTTTAAATCATTCATTCATTCCTTCAATTTTAAAGAGTCCACTATTACTGTCTTATTTTCATATTTTTATTGCTGTTCTCTCGATAATGTTATGACAATTCATTAATTTGTTTAATAATTTTTAATATTTAATACTTTTTATATGAATTAAAATATTAAATTTAGATGATTTATCATAAAATTATTGATAGATAACTAATAAGATAAAAAATTAGGACAATAGATTTACGTTGACCCAATTTTAGATGGGTTGTTGTCATATTAACTTTTAAGGGTGGATGAGTAATTAGCTTGGTAATTGTGAGCGTCTTTTGGTCATTTCACGGCATCTAAAATGACAGACGTTGACTTTGTAGTCCAGCTTATTTATATCGCATGGATTAGATATTGTGTGTGATCAGAGAACACCTCATCGATTGTGATGTGTGGCAATACTAGCGATACTAATTATTATCTCAACGTCAATTTTACATCATACATTGGATTTTAATATTTTTCACTCTTTTATATTCAAATTGAATTTATGAATCTACATGTAAATATGGGAGAGAGAGATTTACTAATATATATATATATATATATATATATGGGAGAGAGAGAAAATAGGTCTGGTATTGATTTTTTAAAAGTAACAATTTGGATTTGATTGTAACACACTCAATTTTTTTTTTAATACCAATTTACATGATAATGAGTTATTATTTTTAATTGACAAATATAATTTTTTTAAAAAGTTTTAATTGATGTGTAAGTTATAAGTTATTTAAAAGGATTTATATTCAAAAAATTGGTATCAAGATTAGTAAAAATGGTAATGAAAGTAAGTGAAAACGGCAGAAGTGTAAAGGATAAGTACTCTATATTAAAAAAATTACTCTATATAAAAAATATTACAGATGAATATACAAAGAGATTAATTCTGAGAACCGTAAACTCAATATTATTATTACAAGAATTGCAAATTGTTTTGAACAGCGTCTTAAATTCTTACATATTGTATAACCGGTCAATTAAAAAACAAAGTGTCATTCGGCAAAACAGTGACAAACGTTATTGAATACAAGAGGAATTCAAATATAAATTTCAGCTCAAAAATATTTATAAAAAAAAAACATAAAAGGCAAACCGTCATTAAGAAACATCTATCAAAAAAAAAAAAAATTTCATTAAGAAACTGTAAACGACAACAAAAGCAAAACAACAAAAAAACGACAAGCATCAAGCTATTAAACAAGAAGAAAAATAAAAGGGCAACCGGAAGGTAAACCAGATTAATAATAAAGTTTAACAAAAAACCTAAAAGATAGAAAGTAGGAACGACAAGAAAGTGCCGGCAAATAAAAGAACGACAACATTTAGAAGTAAATGGCACCAAATAGAAAACGATAACAAAAATTAATACGGCAACCTACTAAACGACAAGAAAAATAAAAGGCACCTAGCAATGTAAACGCAACAACATAACTTTGCTGAACAACTAAAATTGAGGAGACAATTAATTGTTTTTTTTTTTTTTTTTCAAATCATTGTCCACTAAACCTATCACTTTGTATATCAATCCCGGACTAAAATTTTTTGCTAGGAACACCTTAAATTTTAAAATAAGTTGTTTTTTTTTTTTTTGTTGATAATTTAACAAGTTGTATTTAACTCCAATAAAAATGACATTAAATTTTTAATGGTTTTTGAGGGGTTAAACACAACAGATTTTTATGTTTCAAGGATTTAATAATTAATATTTTAGTTCAAAGACTAATTTTTCAAGCGCAAGAAGTTTGGTGAAATCTACAAATAAGCATCAATCATTATAGGCAAAGTGAAGGAGAAGAAATTGTGAGCTGACAGTTATA
>CM046385.1:2416046-2466046 GCA_025413485.1 Ficus microcarpa | reverse complement strand
TTGCAAAATTAAACGTCAAAATAGTAGAAAACGACGATTAAGGAAACAATAATATTACTTCGCCGTACATATGGAAAACGACAATATTATGTAGATCGACGATAGTTGAAATGACACGAATTCTCTGACATGACAAAAGATGCATGAAAGCGACAATGAAGTGGGAACAATATTACAATTTTATCCTTTTTTTTTTTTTTTTTTAAATCCTGAACATTTTGGGTCTGTGACGGACAAGAGTGTGAAAACTTCTTTTTCTTTTTGTTTCTCTCTCTCTCTTTTTAACGGCAGTGAATTTCTCTTGATGAAATTTAAAGAATTTATCCGTTTATTTAGACTTTGTTTGTTTTATCATCTTATTTCAATTCAAATTGTACTTTTTTTTATAATTTTTATCTTTTTTCTAAAAATTTTTTGTTTTTTTCTCAAAAGATTTTTTTTCTTTTCTAAAAATTCAAAAATATTTACTATTACAACTAAAATATTTCAACTCAAACTAACCAACCAAACGGACCGTTTATTAAGAGAAACTCATTTGTTAACATAAATTCATGATAGCTCAAAAACGTTCTGTCGTTTTTGAAAGCCACTCAAGAGTCCACGACGGACAGACTGACAGACAGAAAAGACCAGCCGACGAAAGAAACCCCCGTATCCTATTACTCACGTTCTGTGAAAAAAAAAAAAAAAAACAAAAAAAACAAAACAAAAACAAAAACAAAACAAAACCCAACCCTAAGCCCCAAACTTCCGGTGAAATCCCTGCCATCAGCAGCCCAAATTCATCCCCGCCGGCGACGAAGCTCTTCCACTTGCCTCGCAAAGTCTCCGGTACAGTCACTGTCACACTCACATTTTCCGATTGAACTAAATATTAGTACTTCAGATTGTTCGTTGTTGAATATCAATCTCAGAAAAAGATTATACTTTTTCTTTAAATTCGAAAAAGTTAATGATTCGATAAAGAGTATGTCATGATTATTATTTTTTTTTTTTGGGGGGGGGGTGAATTTATGGTGTGAAACAATCGGCCATTACTTGTTCGTAGGAATGAACTCAGTGGCTAGGCAAGCCTTGAATCTGGTGAAAAAACGGTCCGGAGAGGGTGTGAAAATTGTGAGGTCTGGGCAGGTCCAGCAATGGAGAGGGATACGGGTGAAGGTGATGAACGGAAACCTGGAACAGGCGCTGAGGTTTATGGAGCAAAAGATGCGGGCGAGCGGGATCGAGCGATGATAAAAAAAGAGCAGGTCCACCACCTCAAGAACTCCGAGAAGCGCGTCTTGGCCCGCAAGGCTCTCGAGGTCAAAATCCGGTCCCAGGACCTTGCCCGCAAGCTGAGGACCATCCTCCTCAAGAAAGTCAGGTACTTTGAAACAATCAGACCCTCCTCAAAATTTTGTTGTCTGTTAGTGAGTGCAAGTCTACTAGATTATAGAGTAATCTGATAAAGTCAGATAGGGGCTTCTGTGTTGAAGAAAGTTTATCTGGTTTTTGAATTCTGGGTGTTTACGAGGTGCTTGATGGTGGGCTTTATATTATTAAAAGAGTTCATTCTTTTAGGTAATAGATAAGTGCTTCTGATTCGTTGATAAAGGAAGTCACTGGTTTTGTGCTTGGTGAAGGGCTTTAGCCTTTATGGTTTATGTACCCGAAGAGTTTAGCTTCTATGGCACCAATCACTTGTAAAGTTGTGCCATTATGTGAAAAATGGTGATGTCCATTACATTAGACGTTGAGTTAGTGCAGCCGGGCTTGCCTGGTTGCTTGTGTACGTTAAAAGAAACACACCCTAATTTTGGTTTCTGTATATTTTTTCTTCTATTTAAAAGCTGTTTTCTGAATCTGGATGCATCTTGCATATTCTATTGTGAGAAAATTGAGTCTAATGTAGTCATGTGGGTCCACCTAGTGCTTTCAAGTGCAAAGGTGAATTCGTTGTCTGTAAATGAGTTCCACTCTTTCACATTAATGGATTATAGATATAAGTAAGGGCAGGCTTCTGTTTTGAAGAAAGTCATAGACATTTACATTAGACCTTGGATTAGTGTTACTGGAGCTTGCCCGTTTGCTTGCATTGTAATGAACTTTTGTGATCATTCTTGGGACAATTGTGCTGTTGGAAGTTTTCTGGGGTTTTCCTGGTTTTCTTGATTCCGTTATCTGGATAATCAATTGAGCAAGTTTTCTCATTTTAGTTGTTTATATGTTCTTCTGAAGGGTTGAAAGAAAAAAATATTTGGAATTGATTTTACTCAAATGTAGTTGGAAGTTGTAGTATAATATCAAGTGTTTTTTTTATCAAATTGGTCGTCTGGGAGTTCATGGAAGAGATAGTTCAAGTTTCATCCGGGTTTCAACTTTTGAAGAAGTTACAATGTCATCTCTTCTAATTGGCTTTCTCATTTTGCATTGCATATACATCTTTCTTTAAATCTGCTTAATGTGCACTGACATTCTTCCTTGGATCATTGCAGGGGTCTATGAGACCGGCGCTGGAGTATTTGTCTTTAAAAAATTTTATGCGGTACACAACACAAGTTTTGGTCTATCGGCATTGTCTTTTGGGGCCTTTCTCATGAAGACACCTCAGTGATGTTTAAAATTTATATATTATTCTCTAGAAGCAAAATCAACCACCCACTAAATTTTAAGTCTTGTAGTTCTTGTTTTACCCTTCTTTTTCCGGGACAAGAGAAGTGGTTGAACTTGTTGTTATGTTCGATAATCTGCTTTTAGCTTTGAATAAACTGTTAGGTCCCCAATATTTGCCGTTTTTGCTTTGTTATTTATGCTCTAATGCTATGTTGTGTATGCTGAAAGGTGCGCTTACATTTTCCAAAGCCTTGTAACTTCATTGAACTGATCATTCGATTTCTCATCAAGCTTTCTTAAACTTGCAAAAAAAGTTTTGGCTCGGATTCCCTGTCCCGAAAAAGATACACAAATGAAAGGTATCAAAACAAATTCTCTCTCTCTCTCTCTCTTTTAATTATCTTTTATGTTAATGAAAGGAAGAGATGTGAAATTTTTTGCGAAGACCTAATTACAGAAGACTTGAGTGATCTCTTTGACGACAACGACGACTTCCATGGCGGCACAAACTTATTGGAATGGAATTCCTTTCTTATTGTTTCCACTAATTCATTAGCAACTTATTTGTTGTCCTCTTCAGCAAATGCCGGTGCCGCCTGATTACTTCTGCTCTCAGATCGATGGAGTCAAGAAAATGTTATGAAAGATGACAGTGGATTTTCTGGCAGATTTGTGGCTTGTTGATGACTTCGACGAGATCATCACCTCTTCCATTGATTATGATTTGTTGGGAGTTCACAATGATAATTCGGAGGAGGATCATGGTGGTCGACAGCGATGCTTATAATCTGATTTCAAATAAATGACGAAGATGGATAAGATAAAGTTGGAGATGAAATACAAGTATTTGGAAGGAGAATGCAAGCGACTGGTGCATTTTCTCCGAGGCTCAAGTCGCTGAAGCCAGAAAAAAGAAGAAAAAAAAAACCAAAAAAAAAAATCGCATTTGGTGTACCGGTTTGGAATATAATTTTTCGGTTGAAGTAGGTTAACTTTTTAAAAATGAATTATGATTTTTGTTTACTTTTCAGAAAAAGATAAAAACTTATATGAAAATTTTAGTTTCAAAATCAAGAATCAAGCGGAAGCAAAAAAAAAAAAAAAAAAGCTTGAACTCAAGATTCTCTATATTCTTGCTATAACATATAAAAGGATTGTCGACTCTTATTTAAGATGAAATGAACCATACTAATGTAATGCAGCATAACTTGATTAGTCTTATGACTCATTTGGTTCATCGATTTAAATACATAATTTAAGCAATAAATGTATATTTTTATGAGAAAAACACTATAGAAAAAATGTGCTAAAAAGCTTAATTAGATGTTCATCTAAAGTTGCAACAAAATGAGAAAGTTGGAAACGTTTGTTTATAGATGTAAATTGTCCCACATGGAAAATGAATAGGTTGTGAGGACAGTGAGATTATTATATGTTAAGTTTAATTTGAGATGTTAAAATATGAAGCTTATATTACATTTTGAAAATATTGTGTATAAATATGACTATTAAGTTTTTATATTCATACATGTTCTACTTATTCGCAAGGATCTGGCTAACGATTTTTTTTCCTTCGAAATTTTGGATATTTTGATAAATTTAGGGTTCTTTCGTTTTGCATGTCAATAATACTCATTATTTGAAACAGTTTTTCCGTGCATTCATCTAAAGGGGACAATTGCTTCAGAATTTAGTAATTGATGTTTAGTTTATTTATTTTTTTATTTAATTTGAAGTTAAATCATTCTTCAATGTTGAGAAATACGAAACTCCCATTTTAAAAAAAAAAAAAAATCTTCTAATTAGTTTGAATTTGTTGAGAAGATAAAAAGAAATGAGTAAGTCGACAATGATAACGTTAATTTAAACTCATCAACATGGATTTTCATGTTTTTTTATCTTAATATTTCAAAGACAGAATACACTAAAAAGAACGAAATAACTAATAAAGGTACCATTTTTTACTTCGCTCTAAAAGTGCATAGGATGGGATCTCACTTACAATACAGCGGTCAACTGTAATAAGGGATCTAGCTTGATATTGAAATATTATAACCTTCTTATCTACACATACACACGTATATAGTAGGAAAAGATGGAATGAAATAATTTTATTTTATTTTTTGTAGAATATGAACGAACTTTAACAACTTTATAACAAAGGAATAAAACACAAAACGAACAATTAGGTCAAAGAAAAAAAAAACCCAAGTCTTTACTACAACAAACCAGGCAATGTCATAAGCTGTGCCATTAAAAACCATGAATTAATCTAAACAAGTCTACAAGACACTTGAGAATCAATTGTTAAAACAACGTCTTTAACCTTTAAAGGTGAACAATTTAATCATCAAATCGTAGAACTTTTCAAACTACATCACACCACCCCGACACAATTAACAAAATGTGGTGTAGTTTTCTTTTCTTTCCTTTGATTTGAAATTTGGGTCACTCGTGATATTTTACATTGTAGGTCTTCCCGTTTCTTCAAATTCAAATTGAAATTACATCAATACTTAAATATTTTATCTCCAACTAAATTTTTTATCTCCAACCGATATACAAAATGATGTCTCACACATGTTTTGGGTGAGTGGTAACATTTTGGTTAGGAATTGGGTTTCGCGTAAGACCCACTTTGGAGACATCGTGGGCTAAGGCAGGTTTGAGTGGGCCCCATGTGCATTGCCTGGCTTCGGCAAAAGGGAAAACCTTACCGTCCACCGAGGACTAGGAGTGAGCGAGGGGTTTAAGGGCTGAAGAAGAAGAAGAGAAACCGCCATTACTAATCTGCTCCTCTTTCTCTTCTCTGCATCTCTGGGTGTTATGCTTGTATGGCCATGGAGGACGGCACTGGACCAAGACTTCGCTTGGTTTTCGATGATTGTAAAATGCTGACAAAGTCTCAGAGAACGGAAGGGCTGAAGCGCAGCTGGGTTTTGCTGAATCCGCACCACCGGACCATCTCCGAACTTGCCGATCATCTCCTCGACGTTTTCGCCCTTGACGACGCTTGCCCAGATGGCCTCGTTATCTCCGTAAGCTGCTTCTTAAACCTCTGATTAACCCAACATTAATGTAATCTAAATGACCGTGGGAAATGGGAAGTTCTGAAATGGGTTTTCTGTCCATGCAGCTGCTTTTGTCTATTTTTCTTCTGATTTTCTCGCCATCCAAACGGAGTAGTATGGGATTTTTTTTTTTTTTTTGTAGGGGTTTTTGGCAAATGTTATTGTGTCACTGACTAGTTTTTAGTTTCTGTGCAAGTTTAGTATGAATTCTGACAATCCATTAGCATTCCAAGCTTAAGTTTTTAATTCTTGTTAAGTTTTTTTAATTCTTCTTATTATTATTTTTTATTTTACTTGCAGATGGATGGCTTTGTGTTGCCACCATTTGAATCAACATCTATATTGAAGGAAAAAGATATTATCCGGTCAGTTTTTCACTGAATTTCTCAAATGTTGCTTTGATTCACATTATTTTAGCAGAGAAATTATATCAGTTTTGTTTCTATTGTTTGTTTCAATAGTGTGAAAAAGAAAAAGGGTCCTTCCACTGATGTTATTGGAGTTCGAGATGGGAGGAAGTCTCTTGAGGTAGAAGAAGCGGCGGAGGAGCAACATGTGGTTGCAGGCATGAAGCTTCTGGCTAATGAGGAGTTTGCAAGGGAGGTTGGAGGTTACAAAAGCGAAAGTGAAGAAGATGAACCCAAAAAGTTGGAAGATGAACTACATTTGGACAATGCTGCGGAGAAGAAAATAGTTTCCAAGAAAAGGAAGGCATCGAGGAAACTGAAAAGGTCAAAGTACGTAAGGCAATCTATCGTAGTAAATTTTATGATTGTTCTTGCTATTTAGGTCATTCTAGAATTAGATGCAAGAATTAGTAGTGAAAAGTTATGTACTAGAATGGGGAAAATGTTATAACGGCAATTAAATGATTGTTTCTTTCCTTTTGTGTTTCCAAAGAATTAATCTGTTTCGTGCATTAATACGCTTTTGTTTTCCAGTGACAGGAAGAAGAGAAAGAAATCCGCAGCGGTAGAAGAATCTTTGGGCACTCCAAAAGATGTTCAGAAGGAGATCCAAACCAACCAAAATGAAAGTTCTCAAAAACACACTCTCCTTCTAGAGAATGGTCTGGTGGAAAATGGCAAACCGCCCAACACAAATGGTGAACTTAATCATTTGAGTACACCCGAAAGTGATCAAAGAACAAATAACATTAACGTAACTACGCCAAGAGAAAAGAGGTAGTTTTATGGATTTTTCAGTTATGACATGATATATGATATATCAATGCCTTTCCCTATATAACTCTTTTGCTATTTGTAGGTCCAGTGAACCACAAGAGAATGGTAAAAATAGTGTTGTTTCATCTCAAACACCTGCTGGAACTAAAAAGGTCTTTAACTACTACTTTGAACTTTTGTTGAACATTGCATTTTAAATATGTTTTTATGCTATATAGTTGTGACTTTGATAGCATCTTACACGAACGTTCTCAAATGGGCATTAATATTGGTACAAACAGTGCAAAGAAATTAAGGAAAGTGTATTACTTTCTTAAAAAAAACCTATTTGTTGATTAAAGCCAATCAACTTGGGGTTCATGTAAGTAAGAAATTTGAACTCATACCCATGTGGCCAACCTAGAACCATGAAAAGTGAGGTAGGTAGATGCTCTCCCCTTGTATGATATTTGAGATTTACAATTTTCTATGTTTTTCTTATTATGACATTTGAATCATTAACTCGTTATATAATTTGGAAACCTTGAGTACTAATTTGTGTAATATCTTTCTAATTCTTTCAATCAGACCACCAGTAGAAGTACTCGACGTAAGAAGGCAAAATTGAAATGGTTGAGAGAAGCAAAAAGAAAAGAAAATGAGGTAACTTGGTTTTGTGATGACAGCAGATGAAGTGTTAATATTTTGGTATTATTATTCTTCTTGTGTGCACACACACGATGCAGTAAACACATGAAGTTGCTTTTCAGACATGCAAAGAAAAAAAAATGGTGCACATGGGGCAGACCCGTGAAAGATCTTGCGTTTGTGATGGAGTTATCATGTGTAAAATTCCAAGCCGTTTTTTTATATGCCTAAATACATAAATGTAAAACATTAAGTAATGATTTTGCTGGTGTATTTGAGTTTGGCATCACAGATATTTAAAAACTGCCTTTTATGCTTTAGGAGGTAAATCTCTCTCCATTTTTATCATGTTAAATTTTGCAGCAAAATCAGATACAGTTACACAAAACAGATAACAAGCAATCATCTGCAAAGGATATTTGCAAAGTTGCTAGAGAACCTCAAGAACCAGATAAAAGTGACCATGAAGAGGGTGATGTGGTTCCTGTAGAAGTTAGGCCAGGACACATCCGCTTTGAGCCCTCTGGAAAAGGTATATTTTTTGGTTTGAAAGTTGGATGGATAATTTTTTTCTCCTTTAGCAAGGAATGATGTGGGTTCATTCACTAGAATTGTGCTATTAAGCTATTCCTAAGTTACTGTAATTATATGATTAACGTACTTGTTACAGTGGATGCAGATCAACCAATTCGGCAGCCTGAAATTTCAGTGGTATTTTCAACATTCTCTTTTCTTTATTTTAATAACATGCTGTAGTCTGCAATCTATTTTGCTGCTGTCTTTTCCTACATTTTCTTGTTGAACAACATATGATACAAGCGTAAATAAGTTTTTTGATGATTATCAACTTTTGGTTGCTTATGATATTGCTTACACACTCGGGTTCTCTTTTCTCTTCATATAGTGCATTTGTCAATCTTTCTTGGTTCCAATGCTGTTTCTGCTTATTTATTTTCTTAATTATTGTTTCTGGAAAATTTCCAGTGGAATGGAATAACAAGCAAGAGGAAGGGTCAAAAGTGGGGTAAAGAAAAAACTGTATTCCATAAAAGGTGTGATCAGAAAAAGTGTAACCAAGAGTCTTCTGAGATGACGGCAATTGATGAAGGAACAACTGTGAATGGTTCTGTGGACTTCGATAAGCTTAAGCCCTGTACTTCTTTGCCTCAGGTTTGTTGTCTCATGCTCTAATTTTTTCTTGCATAGGTCTAGACATTCCTTTAGTAAAATGTAAAATAAGTTGCTGGTGAGATTTGGGGCTGTTTAGACCACGAAATCTCCTCTTCTCCTCCGTCTCCTCCTCTTGGTAAATTCAGCTTTTTACTACCTCTTAAACATCCTTTTGTACCGTGACTTTAATTCTTTTGGAGAGCTTGTGGCGTGGGTACATATATGTAGAGCAAGCTTATGTATTAAAATGCTTTCAAGCCGAAATGATAGGGCCAGTCAGCTGTGGTTGTGATTTCTTTATTTAACAAAGAGAAATATATACATATATGTATGTATGTATGCATATCTTAATTTTGAGGATGATGGAGCTTTCAATTGACTACAGGAAGGTGATACAGTGGCGTATCGTTTGATTGAGTTGTCATCATCCTGGACTCCCGAAATTTGCTCCTTCCGGGTATGACTTCTGCCTAGCCTAATATATTATCTCTACTAATTTTGTCACGAAACAAAATACCAGTAATATATGAACTTATCATGAACATCAACGTACTATATAATAAGGATACTTTTTCTTTAGGTGGGAAAAATATCAAGGTATGATCCGAAATCGGAGAGGATTACACTAGCACAAGTTCCAGAGTATCCAATTGTTTTTGAGCAGCAAGGGGACGAGGCATCTGGGGCAAAACCAGAGACGTCCATATATGGGGAAGATGGCTCTCTAGAGGTGCTCATCCCTTTTCTTTTTATCCAAATGTGTAATTCCTTTGTTGCTATTCTCGTCGTATCTTAATGACATCATCTGTGACCTTAGTGAAAGAAATAATAATTTATAGTAAAAAAAATTGTAATGTTTCGAGCTCCCATTGTGGCTTGTGACTCATCGTCTATGACACCATATCATTTTCTGAGGCATTTGTAGAATCTCCTGGAGTTGTTATCTGATGTTTTCAGCTAAATGCTAAGCTTGTGAACTCTTTTTAATTCTTGACACCTGGTGCTCCTCTGCAGATAGATTATTCATCTCTTGTCGATGTTCGAATCATCAAGCAAGGTAATGTGACCGCAGCACAATCGGTCGCTGCTGGGGTCAGCCAAGTTCCTTTAGGAGGTCAAGGTGGCGCGTCATGTTCTAGGCAAAAGTCCAACAAGGAACCTAAGGGCAAGGAGCGTGTGGCCCCCACACAAGGTATCATTTATATTTACGAGGGGAATCAGGGTACAAATTGGGAATTTAACATTGTTGAATATGATTTGAACTTCATGTAAGAGCTTGACATTCCGTTTATGATTGTAGAAAATGGGAAGACAAATGTGTGGGATGAAATCTGCGAAGCATTGAGTGCAAAGAAGTCACAGCTATCCCAAGAGGATAATTGGACCAAGAAAGGTGGTTCATCCGGACGCTCATGGCCCTATAGGGCCTTGAGGGGTAGTGCACTGGGCCCGACAATGGCCCGCTTGAGAGCCCAAAATGAGATATGATGATGTGGTAAGACAAATGGCATTTGTCATATTTATAAGTTTTGGGGACTTCTGATTTGGAGGTTTGGTTAGTAAGCGAAGAAATGGCCAAGATTTTGTTTGTATAGTCGGGTTGGCATCTTTTTCGGTTTACTGACGAATCGAGTTCAATGGTTGCAAGCTTCTTTTTATTGATCAACTCTGTTCAAATTCCAACTTTTGGTTTTGAATAGTAGATATGGATCAGAAAGATTGTTAGAACATGTCAAAAAAAATGGAGTGAGGAAAGTCTAGTTTTACCCCTATTGGTTGTAATCAGAATCAAAGCAAAACTTTATGGCAAAGGGTGAAGGTTGTGGTGGCTTTTTATACAAGTCGGTTTAGAGGTTTTTTCTTTTCTGGCGATTTGACGAATTGGCTTTCGGTATGAACAAGTTGGGTTAACACGTTAGTTATAAAAGAGATTTAAACGGTAGGACTTGAAAAATACACGTCGGTAGAACTGCATTTTAGCGGTCGGATATTTATGTTTTGCATGCGTGTGTGTGTGTGTGTATAATATTTTGTGTGTATATATATATATATAATATTTTGATATGATTTTGACCCCATCTCAAGCGTGCTTATAATATGAGGACTCTATTGAGAAAGCAACTTGGTCTCAGTCTAACCCGTTGCTATGTCTTGTGATTATTCATTTGTGATTCAAGAACCGATTCTAATTGAACTGGACCGATTCAATTTCTAAAATAACTAGATTCGATAAAAATGTTTCTTTTTCTTGGCGAGGAAAATCCTTGGATTCGAATAAAATGGGTTTGTTTTGAGTTTTATAGTTCGGACTTGTTAACTGGTAGACTTCAAACGCCATTATTGCTTGTGGATAACACAGAAACCAAATGGAATCAACTTAAAGTAAGTGCAAACTCGGCATTAAACGATGTCTTAAAACTTTGAAACTCTTTCTTTTCAATATTCCAAAAGATGTATGCATATAAAGATGAAGAACACACACGAGACTTGGCAAAACGACACATAGATCTAATAAAGGACACTGTCAAACGACATGTCAATTTGTACTCTTTTTTCCAGTAAGAAGAGAGAGAGAGAGAACAAAAGGGCAAAACAAAGTTGGCTTCTTCACTTATTTTAATTGATACTATTTCTATTCAAAACAGCAACAACCTTTGGGCGTGCTGCTGAACGTAGACAAAAAGTAGATACACTTACAGGAGAAAAAAAAAAAACAAAATAAACAAAAAAAAAAAGATGGCTTGAGTCACTTATTCTTGGAGATACTACTTCTGTCCAAAAACAGATCAGTGGAAACTAATCCTATTTACTTCTTCTACTTACTATTGACCATTAGGTTTACAATGGAACTGTTCTCTATACATGTTTTTTCTGTAAGAATAACTCATATTTCTCCCCACACACAACACACGAGCAGATACGAGGCTGCCCGGGATGCCCACCTAACTTTCAAGCTCCAAATGACATTCCATCAGGCGTGTGTAACCACCGTCAGCATACAGTTTCTCTCTCGCAGATTGATCTTTTGGAAAGACCAGCCTCAACCATGTCCTATGTCCTCGGTCACTTTCAATGCTGCGCATCTGAGATGGTTTAGAAATTGCTCCGGTTCCTCGCCTTCTCGTACTACCTGAAAACACCGTGCATCGTATTACCAAGGGAAACCATACCATAACATCAATTCAATACAAATTCCAGCAACAGTCACAAATTGACCACAGAATACTTTTAACGGCAGAAGAGAAATGGAGAGACTATATCCTGGTTAAGAAATGAGATCATATTCTTCTTTGGCCTCGTTCATTAATTTTCCCAGGAAAATGTTGTTCAAGACTCAAATGAACTATCGGTGCTGCGTTAAAGAATCCACCTACTGGAACAATTACTTATATTCCAACATGCAAACCATAACTGACTTCTAATATCTTAATAAAGTTTTTTGTTTACGTCGCTACGTAGTCGGAGTATCATACATCATGTGCTTTAAGCCTGACATGAAACAGGGAAAAAAGGCCAAGCTTTGTAAAGTGAATAATTACCCGGACAGGAGTGTTTAATGGCAGATCCATTTGACCAAGTACGTCGTGTGCAATCGTCTGGCAAAGAAGATCACCGCTCTCAAGCGAGTCACTGTGATTTTGCCCTTTCTTGTGCAGTGTATTGCGTCCCAACCAGAGAGTTAACGTGCGAGGACTTGTCCTGTCCAAACTCGCATCTTGTGCTAACAAAACATAAGCTGATCCAGAGTCAAGTTCGTTAACGCAGATCCCCTCAACTTTGCTCAAAGAAGGCCACTTGTATAAAACTGGCTCCATAACTTGTGCAGCCTCTGAGATTATTTCACCTGAAAAAAGATCAATTTTACCACCCTCTTCTTTTTCTTGAATCTCACTTCTTAGTTCATTTCGAGGATCAAAGATATCCACATCAAGCATTACCTCTTCTCTATTGCCTTCATTCTCCGATGGACTACAATCCGAATCCTTCATCTCTTCATCATCTACGTTAGGAATAGAAAAGGACCATGAGCGTTCCAAATTTCTCGGAACTTGAGGCAGTTCATCAACCGAGGATAATAACATCCGAGGTGGAGGATTACTCCCTCTACGCTCGGCAATAGAGGGGGTAATCCCCTTACACGGCAAACCTGCAGCATGCGTTCTAAAAGTACGATTAGCATAGAATTCTTCTGGTGGTGTTGGGGCGGTTTCTTTGTTAAGCATGGAGGAATTGTATAACAAAGAAATATTCTTATTTGCTAACGGATCTGACGAATCCAAACCAGAAGGTGAAGGCTGCCGAGATGACAGGTATGACAAGTCAGACCAATTAGAAGATGATGGTGAGAAGGAAAATGAACTTGCGTAATCGGAGGTAGAAGGTGAAATGGTAGGGGATTTGGAACTGAACTTAGAATTGTTGTCTAGAAAACAAGAGAAAGAATCTGGTGAGCCACAAGAAGGTGGTGACAAAGGATTAGGACTATGATCCGAGTGTTCTACTTGGTTAAAAGTATCTGGTATCCTATCCGGGCTGCCGTTTGGAAAGCATTCAAAGGAATCTGGGGAACCACATACGTGGGCTGGAGGTGACAAGGGTGATGAAGGATCAACATCTGAAACAGGCTGTTCTTCCTCTTTTTGGCTTTCAATAACCATGTCCGATACATCACCGGATGAAGTAGCCTCGGGATTCAGTTTGGAGGACGCAAGGAATTCCTTCATGATGCCTGTAGCGAACTTCCATCTTAATCTGCTCCATCCATTCTCCCTTGCGGGAAGGCAGGTTTCTGATCCAGTATTTGATACTGAAAAAGGCGGGACAACACCACCTGCGAGTGCCTTGAGGAAAATTTCAAAGTCCGAATCATATTCATCTACCTTCCTCTCGCCGACCCCAGTACAAATATTCGTTGCGACCTTATCGATTCCAGGAGATCCAGCTTCTTCCTTTTTGACATCCACCTTGCTGCAATCCTCTGCTGCGGATTGCCCACCTGCAAGAGCTTCCCAAAATTCAGCAGGCTCTTCACCTTCTTTAATGTTCAGTATTGGACCCTTAGCCCTCTCATACCTAATGACCTGAAAGGCCGCTGCCTGCGCATTGTTTGACATCACAGAGTTGCAATTCGTCCCGTTCCAAACATACAGAGCAGAGGGACATGGACAACAAACGCCCCGCGTGAATCAAGCGCTTGGACACCCGGACGGCTTACTGTTTTCGGGACAAGGTGTAGAGGGTCGTATGGAGAATGCGGGGCCATCCGATACATCCTCAACATGGAATTTGGGCTGGCGGGAACAGCATGAACACGCTTCTGGCACTGCAGAAGTTGACAAGCGAATCCCATATTCGGATTAGTCACACCTCTTGCCGCCTTCACGTATTGAAAAGCGTCTTCAAAGCTCTGGCCTTCCCTCCACATGAGGTAGGCAATGACCAGGGAAGTCGATCTCGAAACTCCCTGGCAGCAATGGACGAGAACCCGCCCGCCTTGCTCCCGCACATCCTCAAAGTAATCAAACACATCATAGAGAATACTGGTGATATCCTCGGACGGGCTATCCTGCAACCAAAGAGTCTTATACACAAGGTCAACCTTGAAATACTCGGGACAAACAAATCCGACACAATTAAGAACATGTGTGATCCCATTCTGCCTCAAAACCTCCCTGTTCTTAGCCACAGCATCGCTTCCCAGGTATATATGATCAGCAATTCTTGAGCACTCCTTATCAAAAAAGGCAAGCTTCTCCCTCTTGAACTGAAACTCTCTCCCAGTTTGTTCCGAATTGTTCGACTTCTCGGCCGCATTAACCGACCCTCTCGGGGTTTGAGGATTAGGCCAAACGCCAAGATCATCAGAACCCGCCCTCGGCCACTCCTCAGCATTACGCCTAGTTATTGAAAGTGGTGGCAGAAAAGACCGAGCTTTGGAGTTGGTTTGGGGCTTTGGGTTATTGGAATTAGCACTACTAGGCTTAGTTGGTGACCGGTCAGTCCAAGAAACAGACCGCAAATACCTTCTCCGGGCAGCACCGGCGACGGCGAGCCGCTCCTTTTCTTCTTCCCCAAGCATCTCAAATAATAAAAAGAAAAACTAATGTTTTGGCAAAAACTAAAAGATACCCATTAAGCGAAATATCCAGGAAAGCACATAGGAACCATCAAGTTGAGATTTTGGAATAAATAGCTGATATTGAAGTTTTTGTTTGTCTTGTTGTTTCTACTTTCTCCATGGTCTACAGCCCATTTTTTTCCCACCTAAAACCATTGACCATCTTACTTTCTCTCTCTAAAACTCGTACTTTTCTACGTTTGAGAGTTGTTGTTGTTGTTGTTTTTTTTTTTTTTTTTTTTTTTTCCTGAGGAAGAAAATTCAAATACGAAAATGACCCAGTAAAACTCCACAGCTAAGCTATGGTGGGGGCAGCAGAAGAAGAAAGGGAAGGAAAGTGCAAGTAAGAAGAAGAAAAAGAGAGAACAAAAACAAAACGAGGGCTAATTTAATAAATACAGTCGAGAGGTTTGAAGAGAGACTTACACGAAGACGAAGAACAGGAAAGAAGAAGAGTCGCTTGTAGGGTGTGTTAGCGAAGTTTGAAAACCTAGAAGGGATGAGAGAGAGAGAGAGAGAGAGAGAGGCAGAGGCTGAGTTTGGGGGGAGCGAGTTGGACTGAGTCAGTCATCCAATAGGTTGGGACTTGGAAGTCGTTGGGCTGGTATTTCTTTTTTTGTACTTTGTAGACTCAGAGAGAACTGGTCAAAGTGCCACATCATCATAGAATACAGATATCAAGACATGCATGTCAATTCTTGTGATGTCATTTATTCTCAGAGTGGGGGTGGTTTCAATCAATTACACCCGGATTGGATTGGTAAAGATTGGTATTTTTGCTTAGCTTTTCTTTTTTTGTTCATCCACTTTCATTTTTATTGTCTTTTCTTAAATTTCACTTTAGTTTTAACTATTAAAATATTAATTTAATAATGACAAATTAGATCTTAAATAACTAATTGAGAAAAATTAATTTAAAAAAACTAGTTTAGAAAATCTGTCTTCTTATCATGTTTAGAAAAAATAATTTTTATATATAAGACTGAAAATTTAAAAATGATAAACCACTCGTTGACCCTTTTTTATTCACCAAAAAAATTTACAATGATGGATTCTTTTTTTTTTTTTCCAAAAACCTTTTTAAAAAAAAATTGTAATTAATAACAATTTTATGGAAAAAAATTAAAATTTATAATAATGTTTTAAAATATTCAAAATTTATTAGGTTAATAATACATTTACAAGACGTAAATAAATAATTAGCTTGATAAATTTGTTATTTTAAAAACATACTTTTTATTTTAATTATTTTTTGAAAATTGTTATTTACTTCATTCTTATAGTGGAATTTTGAAAAGGAAGCTCTCTCTTTTTTTTTTTTTACATAAATAATGTCATATGATGGTGTTGAGCACTATTTATTAATAAAAAAAATGAGTTTTATGATATTAAATTTACATGTAAGACTTTTTTTTTAAATTTGTGGTGATATTTAACAATATGGTATTTTAAACATCATATATTTTAAAAGAAATCATATTTTATACTTTTGACATATTTCACGTTTATACCTTAGATTTTCGATTTTATGATCAATTTGACTAATTATCAAGTTTGATCACTAAATATTTAGTTACAAATTTTGATCATTAAAAGATAAAAATGATCTTAAAGACAAAACTAAAAAGAAATAAAAATATCTAAAAAAGAAATTACAAAAAATTAGAACCAACCATGGGCGCCCCAAGTGAACAAGAACACTAGTCACTTTTTGCCCAAATTGGGATGACAATTGAAGTTGGCGTATTGAAAATGTTTGGTTAAAAATTAGTTGAGTTTTAAAAATATGTATTTCTTTAAAGATGAACTGTTTGGAATTAAATGTAAAATTTGAAATGCGTTTGAAAAAAAATAATAATAAGTGCAAACTACCAAGTTGGAGTACAGTAGGGGCAGAGGGGATTTCCGCTGGAGCGATGAAATGTGTAGAGATCGGAAAGAACACCAACAGTATAAGTATTTTTCTGGGTTGACACTGACATTGAGAGACGAAAATTAGGGGAGTAAATGGGATCAGATACCCCAATAGTCCTAATCGAAAAAAGTAATATGTATCTTATTTCATTTCTCTTTTCATTCTATCAAATTTATTTATCAAAAAAAAAAATCATATGATAGTATCAAATTTATTTAAAAAAAATCATCTGAAAATCAACTTGAAATAAAAAAACTAGCGACTTTATAGTCATTTGAAGTCGGAACCAATGTCTCGGGTCCAAACACTATTCAAGCTGCTCACACACACTGCTGGCTATCTCCACATCCAACCCACGCCAATAACTTTAACCTGGTTTTTATCTTTTATTTTTATTTTTTCTCTAAGGGCATGTATGTCTTTTTGTTGGTTAACATCAATTATTAAATTTTATTTATTATTATTATTATTATTTTGCGCTGAAACATCTATTGTTGATTGAGAAAGAATAAAAATTGGGCACAAATTAATAATATTTTTTAATTTAGAGACAAATAATTCGAACTTTTTACTTCATCATAAAGTTTAATATGAAATAATCACTAAATTGTGCCTCCAGTCACAATAAATTCACAATCAATCTAAAAATTGTTTTTTTGTTTTTTACTATTAAAAAAACAATAAAAAATTCTATGCATATTCAGAGGTAAAACTGCATAAATATTTCGTCTCTCTACATATTGCACTACATATTTCATATAAAGCACATAGGAAAAGCCCAAAAAAAATTATCCGCATCGTTTATCTTCAAAATGTCAAATATTTGTCCGTAAGTAGTATATATATATATATATTTTTATCATTTTACTATAATTTCAACCTAATATGACAGTTCAGAATAATTAGATATTGATATAATTGATTAAATCCAATGAATTTTTTTTTTTATAATGAAAATGGCTGTTGGAGCAACGCTATTCTCACTCAGGTATGGGAGTTGTGTAAATGACCCACTTGCAGTCGTCGCTTATTACTGGTGTGACTAATTTTGATGTTGATTCATGCTTTAACTCATGAAGAACAACAAAAGCACACTCCAACAATTTTGGATATATATTTTTCAACCCGATTAAGTTTTTTATTATTATTATTTTTCCTTTAAGCCCAATAAAGAAACCTTCTCTTCACTAAGCAAGGCAAAAAATAAAAAAAAAATAAATAAATAAAAAAAGATAAAACAAAAACTTATTGTTTTTTCTACAATATAAGATACTCTTAATGTTAGTTTTTAAATGTTAAATTTAATCAAAATCGTAATAAAAAATGTATTTATACATAATTGACAACACCTCGTATCTAACTACCACAGAATTTTCCTCCTTTTCAAACTTTACACGTTGTTCCGGTAAACTGTGGATTGTGTAAATACTTGTACTATCTGCCTTTGAAATTGAATTTTCACTAATAATGTTATAGTCAAGTCCTCACAAAGGTTCTCCAAGGACCAAGAGAAAAAAGAAAAAATAAAGGTTTTGTTTTGTTTTTCAAGTACGTTTTTCAGGGGGAAAAAAAAATCTTAAAAATAAATTATTCAAGAACAAACTTAAAAGATAATAAAAAAATAAAGACATAATAGCAATAAGAAAAATACTTATTCCTAGTCGTACATGGTTACAAGTTGAACCAGACAAGGTCATTTAGACTTTGAACGTTTTAGTAAACCTAATCAAATTAGTGTTTGGTGGAGTAGTTTGAGTTGAGATTTTTAAGTTTTAATAGTAAATTTTTTTGAATTTTCAGAAAAGACAAAAACCTTTTTGAGAAAAAGACAAAAATTTTTTAGGAAAAAGACAAAAAAAAGTTTGAGTTGAGTTGTTTGAATTGGTTCACCAAACTCCCCCTAACTAGTCTAATTCTAATTGTTTCTTTATACATATATATATATATATATGCGCATTTCTGCTGTCCTTCTAACGGATCCTTCTCGTTGTAATTAGTTAATTTACTTATAACTAATTTAGGTAAAATTATATGTAACGTAATAATATTTTTCCCTAACTCATCCCACATTCAATCAACACCGTTTAAAACATATCTGAACGGTTGTAAAACAATCTGAGTTAGCAAAAAATAATATTATGTTATATGTAATTTTACATAAAATTACAAATAGGTCACTAATTATTGCAAGTTGTTTAAAAAAAATTACAACGCAGTAGTCTTATTTGTCTATATATACGTTTATAACGGTAGTTTTGTTGTGCTTCTCGTGGTACTTCTGGAAGGACTCCACTGTCAAGCTTATCTTGTAGTCAAAACCAAGCAGCCAAAAAATTCCTCTTTTTTTTCGGGGTTGAATCCATTAAGCATATATATATATATATATATATATATGAGTCTCGTAAGCTAGTATTAATATTAATTAAAAAATGTAGCAGCTCCAATTGAACGGGAAAGGGGGGCTTCAACCTAATTGGGTGAACCAGACCAGCGGTTGGAATATGACACTCCTAATTAAACAAGGAAAAGTTGTATTAGTACACTGTGCTATTTAAGTTTATTATTATTGTTATTATTATTTTGGAAAAATCATCTACTTTAAACCTCATTAAATATGTTTGACATTTTTATTACATATCAAATTTATATCATGAAGAGGTTAGCGTTCATTTTTTAACGGACAACGATAAAAAAAAAACCCTTAAGGTCCGTTTAATTCGTTAGTTTGAGTTGAAATATTTTAGTTGTAATAGTAAATTTTTTTGAATTTTCAGAAAAGACAAAAAACTTTTTGGGAAAAAGACAAAAAAAAATTACAGTTTGAGTTGAAATGAACCGATAGCCAAACAAAGCCTTAAAAAAAGAAGAAAATAAAAAAAATTTACATTTCTTTCCTGCCATCGGAGGGATTAGGGCAGTGGTCCGACTCTGGACTATGGTGGTTTGAAGACTAAGCAATGCTGGCTTTTGAGGTCGGAGAAGGAACTTTTATTTTATTTTATTTTAGAGAATTTGGGTGTTGAATTTAGAAACTAGGGTATATTACAGATAAAGATGAAGGCTGTTTTGTCTTTTGCAATTTATCAGTAATTAAAACCGGATGTTTAACCTTCTTTTTTTTTTTTTTTTTTTAAATAAATATGGTCATTTACTTTTTAAAGGCCCTTGAATCAGCTACTTCTCCTAAATCCCTTAAATCAAAATTTATACATTGGAAATCTTGTCGAAGAAAGAACAAAAGAGACACTATAATAGTCACTTTAGGCACGAGTGATTGACTTTGATCGTACAATTTAAATTAGACGTTGATGATTAAATGAGTGTGTTGCTAATTATCTCATGGTAAATCGAACCCACCCTATAAAATTGATAACGTCAAATTCAAATGTTATGTTCACAGTTAATCATCTTATCGAACGCTAAAATAGGTGCTCCTATAATTTCTATAAAAACAAGGCAGAGAAAAAGTAGAACTTTTTTTCGGATAATCAGAGAGTAGACTATTATATTAACACAAGAGCTCAGAGCTTTTCCTGTATTCAACGAGGGACGTTGCACAAGAATAGGAAAAAAAATAAAAAAAATAAAAAAAAAAGGGTCAAGAAAGGCTGGCGAAGTCTTGAAAAAAAAAAAATAGAATCAGTATTGGTTTCTTTTATTCTGTTCCCATTACTTAAGAAAATAACGTTTAATTTTATAAGAAACAATGTTTAGGTTATTCTTCTTGATGGCGTCATTCTATGAAACAAACTATATTTATTAGTCTTCATTTTAACTTATTTGGGATGTATTTCATGCTAACTAAATAGTCAATATTCTTAAATTCTCCATAAATCAAAGTATTTGAAGGTAGGATGGTCATATCTTCTCACAATTAATTAATTCAACAAGAAGCAGCCGATTTTAAAAAGCAAAAAAGAACCCCCTTCTTTCTTTCTTTTTTTTTCTTTTTCTTTTTTTTTTTTTCCGTAGAAAGGCTAAAGTTAATTAAAATTTTCTTCGCATTTCCATATTTTTCCTTCTATTATAGTCAAGCGCAGACATACATAAAAAAGAGAAAAAAACAAAGCGAAAAAGGTTTTAGGAGTTCCTAATATTTTTATACTAATTGACACGACACATTAATTCTTCTTTTATCAATTAATTTTTAATAAAATATTACATCAATTAGTATTTAAAAAAAAAAAAAAAAACTAAGATCTCTGACAAACTAACAGATAAGCTATGCTGTTATTCTATTTATACACTTAGTCTTTTTCTTCTTTTGTTATAAACAGATGTATTACTCGTGTTTCATGCATGTGGAATAAATAAGTAAAAAATAATTATCACATGGTATTTACTGTGTCATCATATAAGTATCCACATGATATATATATAACTGTCACGTGATAATTATTGGAGACAAGATTAAAAAATAAAAAATCTATTCACTTTTTTAAATATAAAAAAAATATAAGTAAGAGATTATTATTATTTTTATTATTAGTTAATGTAAAGTGCAAAGTTGTGTTGTCAATTTTGTAGGAGTCAAATTGCATGAAATTATTATTGTTATTTTTTCTGTACCATTAGAGGACAAAAGCACGTTATGTTCATAATGTTCAATCATAAGTTTGAACAACAAGAAAGATATGACAAAAAGACATTATTATACATCGATCTTTAACTATAAAAATTGTCTTCCCTGGCTCCTCTCATCTGTTTCATACTCAACAGTTGCCACCAAAAATAGGAATTTATGACTGATTTATTAAATTCTCTTTCACAAGCTCTCTCTCTCTCTCTCTATATATATATATATATTTCACAAGTTGATAAGCTTGTGGATAAGGTGAAATCACTGTTATTTCCATTATGTGCGTATGAAAGGGGATAACAATGAGTTTGATGTGTGAATGAAATAAATGTATATGCACTACTTGGTTATAATAATGTCACACGATATTTCGGCTACAATAATGTGTTTTCTTTTTCTTTGTCTTTGTCTTTGTCTTTTTATGGATACTTCAATGGTAAGGGATGGACAATTTTCCCTACTTGTAGTGTATAAAATATAAACCATTTCACATCGGATTTCCATCTTATAAGTATGAATCTTGAATTTTTTCGGATTTAAAATTTGAGCACCATTTCAATTTTGGAAAAGTAACCCCCCGTTTGGAAGACATATCCAACTTCGCCGGTGTTTGGATAGATGGGAGATCACGCTGTCAGAGGAAGAAGATCTTGTTCAAGGGTCAAGGAGGAGACATCACAGGTGGTGGAGGAGGCCATCGGTGTATCGGGAAAAATGGGATCTAGGTTTTTGTTTCCGAGGAGTGAAGATTTGGACCCCTTCAAAATGAGGGCAATCTCGTAGTAGTTGTTGTGAGCTCTATATTTTATTGCCGTTAGATTAAAATCAAACAGTCCAATTTTTGTGCCAACTAGTAGTACTGCCCACTTTTTATTATTAAAAATCATATATTTGTTTTAATTTGTCAAGAAAAAAGTTTTTGAGACCCGTCAATAAAATAGAAAGATAAAGAGTTTGGCTTAATTTTATTTGGTGATTGGTAGCACTAACAAGTGTAAAAGTTTTACGGGATTTCCTTCTTCTAACTTGACACTTGCATTTTCCATTGGATGCGGATAAATGGAAATGGAAATGAAAATGGAACTTTTGAGCGCTAAGGTAGTGTTTATTATGAAGAAAAAGTAGAAAGAAAGATAGCAGTGAGGCCATGATCTGGATGGTGAAAGAATTTTGGGATTATTATCATTTGGTAGAATAGAAAAAAAAAAAAAAAAGAAAGAAAGAAAAAGGAAATAATCGAATACATTCTTCCACTTTAAATCCAATTTAATTCTCATGATGTAGAAAAAATAAGCGAGGAGATACATATGAAACATAGTAAAAAAACAAAAGTCATCCACTTTCTCTTTGTTTTCCTTTTCCTCACATAGATTATACAGTCCTTTAATTTTTCTTTTTAGCTCTCACCAAACACAACCTAAATTTGGGAAAAACAAAAAATCTATAAATTGATTAATCCATTCAAATCCATCTAATTAGCCCATTATAACCCAACTCGAACTACCGATTTAAAGATTAAGGGCCTGTTTGATGTGTAAGTTTGAGTTGATGGTGATAAGTTTCAATAGTAATTTTTGTTGACTTTTTTAGAAAAGACAAAAAACTTTTTCAGAAAAATACAAAAACTGAGTTGATGGTGGTAAGTTCAAACTTACCACCCAAACGAGCCCTAACTCAACCCAAATTTTCATTAGGTGGGTTTGGGTTGAGATTTGATAGCCCGTCATGAATGCAATTCACAAAATCAATTACTTTGTAATATATTTAAATTATATTCAAATTTAATAGTCGAAAATGTCTTCTTTCTTTTCCTCCATTGTTCTTTTAGTGGTGTAAATAAAGAGCAAAATAGCATTAAAAGTCCCAATTTTTTTTTAAATCGCCTATATAAAAATACGTGACACAAAAGAATAACTAAAGATTAAATGACGTTCTATTAGATCATTATCAATAATCTATCAAAAGTTATCGAAATCAACAGTGAATACCGACGAGCTTTACTCGTGGATTGTTGATCACCAACCATTTCATTGAGCGATCATAATCTATCGGAAGTTATCAGAATCAATAGTGAATCGACGATCTTTGGTCGTGGATTGCCGATCACCAATCATTTCATTGAGCGATCAAAGAACGGAAAATGATACGCATGAGAAAAAAAATTCCAAATTACAAAAAAATTGTGACACGAGTCCGAAAAACACGTAAAAGTCATAATAATTAAGCACCACAAGTGGTTTCGGACCTCGTTTACTAGACGGCTGACTCCACCAGCACAACATGCATCACAAGTTAGAAAGCCCAACTTCAAAGTGGGTCTGGAATTGAATCGGGCCCAGTTGATCATTCCCGTCTCGGCCGCGACAGAGAAGCAAGAGAAAGAGAATTGAGGAGAAGAGTGGAGTCTCTGTCTGCAACTCCGTAACCCCCTTTCTTCCTTCTTCGCCGTCTTCTCCGCCGCCGATATCACCTTTACGAGTACGACCCATTTTTCTCTTTCTCGCTCTACTCTCCAATCTTACAAAGCGTCTGGCTTTTTCTTCCTTTATTACTCTCTTTCTCTCTCTCTCTCTCTCTACTTGGGATGGTCTTCACATTCCTGCATTGAGTCAGTTCCGATCAGGTGCGGCGACCCCCGCCGACCCTTTTGCTATGCATTCGCTCTGATATGATTCACAGTCTTGGCGCACACCGCCTCCTGTACCGCGCTCGCATTGCCTACTGTGTCAAAGCCGGTCTCATCGATCACGCCGTCCAGCTGTTCGACGAAATGTCCCAGTCGGGTTGCCGCGTCTTCAGCGTGGACTACAACCGTTTCATCGGCGTCCTGGCCCGCCATTCACGCCTCGATTTGGCTGAGCATTATTACCACAAGATGACCCCTCAGGGTTTCTCTTTATACCCGTTTACTTACTCTAGGTTCATTTCTGCTCTATGTGTGGTCAAGAACTTCCTTCTCATTGAGAAACTTCTAGAAGACATGGATAGGCTTGGCTGTGTCCCTGACATTTGGGCGTTTAATATTTATTTGAATGTTTTGTGTGGCGAAAATCGGGTAGAGTTGGCGTTGGACGTGTTCCGTAGAATGGTTCAGAGAGGAAGAGAGCCTGACGTTGTTACTTACACAATACTTATTGATGGCTTGTGCAAAGCTAGGAAATTCGATGCTGCGGTTGAAGCTTGGCGTAGTATGATTGACAAAGGGTTTGTTCCGGATAGTGTTGCCTGTACGGCGCTTGTCATTGGTTTGTGTGATGGTGGAAAGGTTGATTTGGCTTATGAGCTTACAATTGGTTCGTTTAAAGGCAGAGTTGAGTTCAACAATTTGATATATAACTCGCTGATTAGCGGGTTTTGTCGAGCAGGTAGGATTGATAAGGCGCAGGCAATCAAGCATTTCATGAAGAGGAATGGGCATGAGCCGGATTTAGTGACATACAATGTGTTGTTGAATTATTGTTGTGACAAGTTGATTTTGGACGAGGCAGAGAGATTGATGAATACAATGGAGAGGACTGGAATGAAACCCGATTCTTATAGCTATAACAAACTTCTCAAGGGCCTTTGCAAAGCTAATAGGCCCGATAAGGCTTATTTGCTTATGATTGACAAGATGGAGGCAAAGGGATTGCCTAATGTTGTTTCATATAATACCATCATTGGAGCATTCTGTAAGTTACGTTGTGTTAGAAGGGCTTACCAACTTTTCGTGGAAATGAGGCAGAAGGGGATTGAACCCGATGTGGTAACATTCACACTTCTTATCAGAGCCTTTCTTAGTGAAGGTAGTTCTGATGTAGCCAATAGGCTTCTTGATCAGATGACCGGAATGGGTCTATTGCCTGACCATATATTTTACACTGCCATAGTTGATCATCTGTGCAAGGCAGGGAAGTTTGGGGTAGCTCATAGTGTTTTCAGTGACATGCTTGAAAGAGGAATCACCCCTGATGTCATTTCTTATAATGCCATTATAAATGGACTTTGCAAAGCTTTGAGAGTAAACGAAGCCATGCATCTATACGAGGAAATGCAGGCTAGAGGATTATGTCCTGATGAAGTGACTTTCAAATTGGTAATCAGTGGTCTCATTAGGGAAAAGAAACTTCCAGAGGCTTGTAGAGTATGGGATCAGATGATGGAAGAAGGATTTACTCTTGAACCAGCTGTTTCCAAGACTCTAATTAATGCCATTAATTCAAGGGATGTTGCCTAAACCCGCAAGATGATTGTTCCGGCCGTGTGGTGCTGAGATATACTGCAGATTAAGGGCACATTTTACTATTGGAAAGGGCAGGGGTTTGAAGAAGAGGAAAAGGGAACGGAATCAAACATTTGATTCGAATTTATACTCGCATATCAGGACTTAGAATTGCATTTCTAATTTACTGAGTTATCACATGAACGGGAGGAAGGGGAAACACTCCTCCCATTCTCTTTCCGTTAGTGATATGTAAATGTGCCCTAAAACTCTGATGTGAGCGTATGCTCTAAGCAACAACAGGAATGGTATGCTCTGGATTGTAACAAAAAGGCCTTGTTTACACTGATCATAGGCCTTTCCTCACCATTGTTTTCAGATTGACCAATAACACTTCTGTATACACATGCAGTCCTGGAAAGACGTTCTACAGCTTTACAAAAATTGTTTCCAAACAGAATTACTCTTATTCTTCTATGATTTGTCTTCCTATTCTTCCCAAGTAGAGTACATTCTTTCAATTTTAATGTAAGATTGTACCCTTACTTATAAAAAGGAGTCGTAAGATTATACCATTAAACCTCTTGTTTTCTCCCTTCTATGATCTCTCTGTTTGACTTCAAGTGCTGCTATTACCTCGGATGGCCGAAGAGCGCTGCTGGGGCAATAAAGAATGGGGGTGGGGTTCGCAATATCCGGAGTCTCTTTCTTATGGTAACTTCTTTCTTCGGTACTTTACTTTTACCCTTCGCATTTAGGATGAAATTGCAGAAAGTCATTCACTCAAAAGTGCATTTGATAGATGCAAACATCTTATGTGCTGGATTTCTCTCCTTTGGTATTGGGATTAATACGAAGTCGTTTCAGAAATTTTCACCAGGTCCTTCATTCTAGTGGGAGGGTGGAAGAAAGCAAGTAGAAGGAAATCAAGGACATCACATTCACCATTATCCTGCTGGCTTCCCTTTAAACTTCAAAATGAAGATTATCTCGAAGGTGGTCTTGTGGATACAAAATCTATCTCGGATGGCACGGTAACCTCAAAAGGAATTCTGTTCTGCTGATGATATAGGAGGAATGTCAAACTGTTCTTTCTGGATGGATAGTTTTCACCCGGTACCCCGGCGAATTTCTTGTACACTGAATCATTTACAAGGATACAAATACAACCTTAACCTGTGTTTTTACCCGTATTTAAGGTTATTCAAGTTTGAACACAGTTGCATTAAGGGTAAGTAAAATGGAGTGCGACTTTTCTAAATAAAAATATTTTCACCATCACCAATTCTTGTAAACAAAAAGGGACTTGAATTTTAAAATGAAATCTATCAGGTCGGGGCTAGCAGCCAAGCATCTGATTCGACGTCTTGGGCATAAGGATTTCGTACCCCTAGGCAGCTTGGCTTGGTTGAGCTAGCTTGTTATCAAACACAGTGCTTAAAAAAGGTAGTAACCAAGATTACTTGCCTCCTCTGCTTACCCATGTTTTGATTCTTTGCCTTTTTCATAAATCATCCTTGAAGTTCTCTTCAAGTGATCCTCGTATAGTCTTCTCAGCGACATTTTCCTTATTATTCTCCTTGTGCATCTTCTTCATTTCCTATCACTTCCCAATACTACCATGAGTGAACACCTGGAAACCAACCCTCATTACGGGAGACCAGTGCGGCCATTAGGGTCGGATCAAGACCACAGCCAACATCTTCCCGACCAGCCTTCCAGAAAAACCGGTCCATGGATTAAACTACCCCATCAAGAAGGCCCGTCCCATCAGCCAGGTCAGGGGCGGTCTCGCAAGCAGCGTCCACACAAGCAATCGCAGCCACCCCGAGTAGATCCCCAGCCGGCACGTGCTCCATTGGCACCACATCGAGACCTTCCTGATGACCAATACTACCAGCCACACCGTCCACTGGTGCCGTATCCGCATGATCATGATGACCCACAGCACCTGCAGCAACCGAGTTCAACGGTGTCTTTTCCACACCATGATCAAGGCCATCCTAGTCCAGAACCTCATAAGCAACATGGTTCATCTGAGTCATCCACACGCCATGAAGGCCAACTTCACCGGCCACAAGAGGCGCCACTTTCGCAGCACCTTGGAGATCAACATCCAAGGCGAGAACAACACAATAATCACGTCCCTCGGCTGCCACAACCCCGGAAGACCAAAGCCTTTACATGGTGCACTGCAGTCTTCTGCGTAATTTTCTGGATCATAATAATTCTAGGAGGCCTAGTTGTGCTCATTGTCTACCTTGTCTTCCGCCCACGCAGCCCGCGATTTGACGTGTCCACCGCCACGCTAAACGCAGCATATCTGGACATGGGATATCTGCTCAATGCTGATCTCACCATGCTGGCAAACTTCACAAACCCGAACAAGAAGGTGAGTGTGGACTTCAGTTACATGTATGTTGAGCTTTACTACGGAAGGACGCTTGTTGCTACCCAAGCCATAGAGCCTTTCTCAGCGCCAAAGGCCGGGTCAATGTTCGCAGGTCTTCACATGGTAACTAGTCAGGTTCGACTCTCCGAGCTCGAAATCCAGAGGATCAAGAGGCAGACGCTTAACAATGGGGTGATATTTGAAGTGAAGGGATTTTTCAGGGCAAGGTCTGACTTTGGGGGTCTCCTAAAGTACTCGTATTGGTTGCATGGTGAATGCACTATCATGGTGAGGAGACCTCCGGATGGGGTCCTAGTTGCAAAGAAATGCAAGACCAAGCACTGATCTGCATTAAAACAACTTTTCCATTCAAATTCACACGTACAAATTACATGGTGATACATTTGTTTTGTTTTCTTTGGTTTTTCCTTTTTTTTTTTTTTTTTTTTTTTTTTTTTTTTTTTCGTATTCAGTGGTTTGAAATTAAGTTTGGAAATTACTCAACTGTCGTTCGACTTACGATGAAAAATCTGGTAAATTTATAGATCTATGCTTTCTTCACATGCCATGATATATTATTAAATTTTCATTTTTAATATCTTACAGCACACAAAAATAAAAATTGTAATGATTATTTGCCTCCTAAAGAACAAAAGGCGAAAGTGGATAAATGAATCTCTCTCTCTCTCTCTCTCTCAAGGTAGATGCTTGGCTTGCAAGACGAGCAGAATTAGGAAAAGTTAAAGGCCTCCGGGAGAAGATTTGAGGACAAAATTGACATGTCACCATATAAATTCATCAACTCTGTTCCCCTACTTTTTACTCAAATATATATATGTATATGTATATGTATGCATGTGTATGCAAAAAAATATGTATATTTAGTAGGCATGAGCAGCATCATCAGCACTATCCAGATTCTTTGCCCTTTCCATAAATTATCCTTTGTTCAAGTGCTCTTTCTTCATTGCAATATCACTTTATTACTCCACACGCTACCATGAACAAACACCATGATGAAGAAAACCCCACAGTGGCTAACATTCCCCAGCGGAAGGCCATGGTATGCGACCGCTGCAGAAGCTCCGGTTGACATTCCCAACGAGACTGGTCCTCCTACCAGACAGCCAGACGTCCTTGCCGGGAAAAAACCAACTCTCAAAGATCAGTAGTAGAAAGCCAAAAGTACCAACCAACCTCACTTCATGAGATCAACACAACTGGTTCCTGCCGAGGAGGAGGAGCCCCAACAAACGTCGGAGTTAGCTGCTGCCTCGTTAGGAGGGTCTGCACAAGCACGCTGTCCGGTAGCCGCATGCTTCGGACTTGGCATTGCTAGTTGATCATCCGCAGCATGATCATGATCAAGACAAAGCAGTAATCCCCAGCCATTCCCGAGTCCCAGAAGGTCCTGACCATCTGCAACCCCAACGGTTCAAGCCACACTATCTCCTTAAACTGGCACTTAAGCTCGAAAGCTCCAAGAAAGTGGCAGTCGAATGCTTGTGTCATAGCTCCTTGGTCCTCGTACTTCGACTTGGCCTTGCTTTTCTCATTCTCCATTCACAGTTCAGGGCTCCACCGCAACAATACTGAACTCGGTCCATCCTGAGAAGGGTAATCTGTTTAATGGATACGCACAAGAAGGCTAACAGGGCAAAATTGGCTTCAGTTTCAATGATGTCATGCTTTACCTCGGACAAGCCCTTCTTGCCACACAGAACAGAGTCTTATCTCTTTGCACGAGCATCAGACGAGGTCAAAAGAGCTTTGCTTGGTGCCTGTGGGATTCGGCTTTTCGAGCCAGAAATGAGGAGGCTCAAGAGCATGATGGCAAAGAGCTGTGTGGCGTTGGAAGTGAAGGAACTTTACTGGCTCAATAGCGTATCCGGCCGTACTCGAATGGAGTTTTTCCTTTCTTCCACAGCAGCAAATGTGCGTTTGAGAGAGTGTTTTTTAAAGGACGAAGCTTTTATTTATACAAAGTCACAATCATCAAATATAGATTCTACCTTCTCTAAAAAAAGTTATTATTATTTTTTTGTTCTCTTAAAATGTAATTGTGCGGGGCATTACTGTAAATTGGCGACCATCACTGTAGATTTTTTGACAAATCAGAACTTCACATGGCAAACTTCGAGCCGTACAATCTTACATGCCAATCTCTATCAAGTTAAAATAACATCTTTACACAGAAAGGGCAACCTTGTATAGAAAATCGAGAGGATCTTTCCAATGGGATACGTAAACGTACGAGAAACAGGCTAGTATTACAAATTCGAGATACAAAACTGCAATAGGAGAGACTCTCCCAACATCCATTTTATTTACAAAAGCACAACAGAATATAGAGTTACAGAAATCGAGACTCCTGGCCGGCATCTTGATCCGTATACTATGCCAAGAGATGACAACAACATTCATGACCTCAAGGTCGTATACTTTTACTTAAAATTAAGCCGTAATCGGTGAATCACTCAAACCAAACATTACACAACACGGGGAATGTGAAAGGGCAGCCTCTTGACTAAAATCTCCTGTAATTATCCCTGGTAAAGAAAGGGTGTCTTAGGGCTTCACGAGCTGTTAGCCTGTGGAAAGGGTCGTGTCTAAGGAGACCTTGCATTAGGTCAATGAGATCCCCAGCCGAGTGATCTACATGTTGCATTACTAGATTCTGCCCGTGCCAGAAATTAAGGTTAATAACTTTGGAATGAGAAACAAACAAATATCTGCTAATGTTCTCTTGCAAAAATCTAACTATACCAAAAGAAACAGAGTATAATTATGGTAATTGTGTCGAAATATTCTAGTATGGGACACACCTGAAGACGGGGTAGCTTCATAACCGCTTTGATACTTTCACGAGAGGCTGCGCCTTCTGGCCAGTCCAATCTACCCTTTTTAACATACTTCTCAGCATGGTGGCTGAACCCCCAAAAAAAAAAAAAAAAAAAAAAAGGCAAAGAAGAAAATATGTCAAAAGGATGAACGTGAGGTTTCCTTAAAAATATCAGAAGAAGAAAACCAACAAGATATCCTCATTAAGTACGCACTCTGCTCTTTTTAGCATATGCTGAGGTAACGGGCCTAATACCCTCTCCATCATGGCTAGGTGTTCTAGGTTCTCATGTGTCTGAAACAAAGCCTCCCCCTGCAAATAATTCTTCTTGATATTAAAATTCTTTTCTATAGTATGTTCAAAACCAGCATCTAGTAGATATTCAATATGACCCCCGAAACATAAGCCTACCGAGCACAGTTCTACCAAGATACAACCAACACTCCATAAATCACATGGATAACTCCATCCAAGTCCTGAAAAGATAAGTAGGTTTTGACCTCTCAAGTTTTCGGCATATCAAAAGAAAATAAAATACACAAGAAGTTGAAAGGCGTTAGGGGGAGAGAGATCAAAACACGTCATACCAAGAATAACCTCGGGTGCACGATAGTGTCTAGTAGAGACTATATAGTTGTGCTCTTGATGTTCGTATGCTGTGCTGCCGAAATCAATAACCTTTATGGCACTGGACTTTGGCAACCTTTTATAGAAGATTCCTTCTCTTGGTGAACGAGAAGTAACCTGAAAAAGAAAATCAGGAACTTTTGACATGAAAGAAAGCAAAGGAAAAAAAAAAAAAAAAGAAAAGTAAAGGCTTGAATTCCAAACAAAAGTCTTGCATGACTAACATCAGCTATAATGAAAAGCAACTGCTAATGAAGAAACATTTGAGAAAGTAAACATACCTTGTAATCTGGTACTTTCACATATTCAGGAGACACAAAAAGTATGTTCTCTGGCTTCAAGTCGGTATGAATTAGTCGCATATCATGCATGACTGCTCCATTTTAACACCAGAGTAAAACATAAGCACTTAGAGCACTGCAACATTTAACATAAAAATCCAACCCCAACTATACTTGGAAGGAAAAATCTAAAAGAGAACAAAACACCAAAAAACCTGCCAATATCCTATTAAGAACTTTGAAAAGGTAAAAGAAACAACAAAAGCAACAACTGCATACACACTACAGATTCCAACAGTTGTCGGCCAAGATCACGGACAAGATCAACCGGAAATGGGCGATAATTATTTTTCCGGAGGAAATCGTACAAGCTTGGTCCAAGCATCTCAAACACCTGTTAAAAAAATTATTAGATTCAACAGAACCTCTTAACCTCCAAAATATTTGTGAATTGGGGAATCATGCTTTTAAAATGCAGTCATATACTTACAATACAGATATGGTTACGATAATCAAACCAGTTACTTATTTGAACACACCTGCAAAGAATAAACCAGCTTAAAACAATCGACACAAATCACTCCTTGACCAAGAAGTCACAAATATAGCCATTTAAAAGAAACTAAACTTACCGACTGCCACTTCTGTCATACTTTCCAAGCAAGTGTAACACATCAATTTCAATCATCGCTGCTTCACGATATTTCTTAATACTTCTCACAACTTTAATAGCCACCATCTCCTTTGTTTCCCTATCCCAGCATTCCAAAACCTGACCAAATGTTCCTATTGAAGGGATCCGGGATATAATGAGAAAGATCATTCCAATAAATCTCCTTCAGGTAAGATTCTAAACTCAATAAAAGAAACTAACCTTCACCAATTTTTCTGTGGATTTTATCTGCATACATACAGAAGCAAAAGTGTAAGGAGAGCAGAGACATGCAAAATTCAAACAAATACAATGCTTGAACATTAAGAAAGTGACAAGTTCAAACCGAAACACGTTTTAAAGGCTAAAACATGTCGGCATGTACTTGGAAGAAAAAAAGGATGCTGAAAAGAATTGGAAGAAGATTATTTTTAATGGTAGAATTTGTTGAATTTCAGATGCATTTTTGCTTTTTACTCATTCTCTATTCATTTTGTCTCATTGGGAAACACGTTAAATTCAATTTTCACTAATGATCTTCCTGCTGCAGAGGAGAGTGAAGAAAATAAACTTTTATTATAAGGAAAATCACTATATATGCAAAGAAATGTTTCAAAATCCCAGAGCATTTAAAATTGTTCGAATTTACCAAAACCTAACAACTGGAAGAAGAACTTAACTATAATAGTAATTATAACCATGTTTTTCAAAAAATCTGTAGTTTTAAGAAACATTTGGAAACAAAATACGAAGAAAGTAACAATAGATGGAAATGCATTGGTCATTTGGTTTTTGAAACTTCAATAGCAACAGAAAAGTAATGCAAATAAACACTTCAATGGTGATTAAATGTAATTACAGCGAGAAGTTAAATTCTCCCCGAGTGCAAACATGTAATGTCCATCTTTGTCGTCTTCTCGCCATGGGGGAGAGCCTTTTTGCGTCAATCCCTTAACGAAAAAACTAGGATGGTCTGGGAGTACCCTTGAAGGTCCAAAGCTTGTCCCATTTCCATCATCTTGCCCACAAAACAATTCTGACTGAGCCTACACACAGCCATCGATTCATACTCCACTAAACAAACATATATAAGAAAGCTTACCCCTCCTCCATTACTATTCACCTTCAAATATTCCTCATAATTTTCTAATCATCCAAACAGAAAATTCAATGCACCCATAATAATAACATCAACCAAAACTATTACAACAAGCTACGAACTTTGTCCAAATTTCCAACACTTCAAAGGTCCAGAGTATCAAATTATGTCAAATGAGAATTTTATTGGAGGGTATGAAAAAAAAAATACCATACCAATCGAACACAGTTTTGGACTGTTAGATCACATCAGAATCGTATAAGATTCAGAAAAATATGACAATTCAACAAAACCTGATGAAGATCTAACGGTTAGAACTTGTCCTACCGGTATGGTGTTTTATCATATCTACACCAAAATTCACCTAAGTTTCAACAACATCAAAAGATAAAAATCTTATCAAAGCTAAATTTCCGAACTTTTGGCTTAAAACTTGAACCTTTCAACACTTCTAAGAATTCAAGTATGAAGCCATGTTTCAAACCAAGAACAAAATTTCCCAGGCCCCATTTTACCAAAAAAAAAAAAAGATAACAATAATAATAATAACAATATCAGCATTTAGAATTTTAACCCAATCATGTACAATTTCTATCATTTCTACCCTAGCAAATAAACAAATGCATTTGAGGATCAACCAAGAAAATTACGAGAAAATTTTGCAAAATTAAAAACAAAATAAAAACATTACCTTTAGCTGGGATTGAGGGGCGTCCCAAGCAAACCTAGGCTTCTTCCTTGGACGCCGATCCATATGAGCGAGAGGAAATTCCGTCAAATAGTCCATCTCCATTCTCGCGGAGAAACCCTAACCCTAGAATTTCGATTCACTGATTGAAATTGAAATTGGTCATACGCAGAGATCCATGGGGGTCTCTGTACCGGAGAAATAGCTCTGCAACCTCTGCTCTCCGCGAGCTAACGTGAGCCGTCAGATTTGTGCCCGAGGATTAATCTGGACCCTCTGATGGTATAAGCTGATGGGTTGACTACGTGTAATTATTCAAGTTCGTGGATACAAACCCTGGTTGAGTTAAAGCATTTTCCTTTTTCCATTTTTAATTTATATATATATTTTCAAATATTTTGGATTTGGAATATACTATCTCGATGCCTTAATCCTTATCTTATTACACCACCTTTTTTTTTTGTTCCTTCTTTATTTGGAAGGAATATTACATTCTTTTGCTTATATTCTTGTGCTCTAGATCTAATTCGAACTTCCACAAGTAAAATACCATGTATGGTGTAGCAAGTTTGAGGTGTGCGGCAGACAAAGAAAGTCCGTCTTTGAACGCTTAGGGTTCCTTTGGATGGAAAGTTTAAATATTTTTTTAGGTTACTTTTTATTTTTTCTGAAAAGTTAACAAAAATTATGATTAGTTTTTGAAAAGCTAATAAATTTTAACGTAAAAATTTCATCTCAAACCGGTATTCCAAACGTATACTTACTTTGTATTTGATATTGAAAGTCCGAGATCAAAATTCTTGACCATCTCATTGGTGGTTCCTAACAATGTTGTAGTATGACACCCAATCCGGTGCATTGATAAGAAATGTATGAATACTATCAAAAATTTTTTTTTAAAACTATTATAAAGAACTTCGATAAGGAAAATATAAAAGGGAGAGTTTGAGGGGAAAAAAAACAATATAATCATGAGTGGGAGAAATATTAAGACTTAAAAAGTTTAATGAAGCTTGAACTGTTAAATTGTGGAGCCCAATTAATATCTTATAAAAAAAGACTTCCACAAAGACTTTACATAAAAGCGACTTTTATAACTTTTGGTACTTTTTTAAAGGAGAAAATAAAATTATTTCCCCTCTTAGCAAAATAAATAAATAAATAATAATAATAATAAATAAAAAGAATAATAATTACACAAAGCATGCTTTAACAACGAGTAATCTAGTACATTTTATCAAACAGCTTCAGCCAACTTTTACACCAAAACATCATACTCATGAACTCATGCTTTCTTCCCTTTCACAGACTATTATTAATGCAACCAAATCTTGAAAACAAACAAGAATACAATAAGCCAAGGGAAAAAGGATTTATTTACTCAATTGAGAAATTGGAAGAAGCGTTTACTTGGTTAAACTTGATCTTCTAATGGCCATTGGTAGCTGATTGGAACAAGTATAAGAGGGGATTTCTTGTGTGTCGTAAGTCCAGGTGCCTCGTCCATGTCAAGATCTGTCTCCTTCATCCCATCAGGTAATTTCCAGTCAAAACAGCATAAGAGGTTTGCTAGTGTGAGCTCCACCGTAGCCATTGCCATGTGAATCCCGGGACAACCTCTTCGACCGGCTCCAGATGGCAAAAACTCGAAATGTTGCCCCTTGTAGTCAATGGAGCTATCCATAAACCTCTCTGGGAAAAACTCTTCCGGTTTATCCCAGTAATCAGGATCTCTTCCGATTGCCCAAACGTTGACTTGAAGTATAGTTTTGGGATGAACATCATAACCAAAAAGCTTAAATTGCAACATAGTTTCTCTTGGTAGTAAAAGTGGTACTGTAGGGTGTAGCCTCAGTGTCTCTTTAATCACCATTCTTAGATAGTGAAGTTGATGAATGTCGCTTTCATTTACGAATTCTCCTTTCTCAACATAACTTCTCACTTCATTCTGTGCTTTCCTCATCACTCTCGGGCTCCTAGCAAGCTCTGCCATTGCCCAAATTAAGGTGATGGCACCAGTGTCCACTCCAGCCATGAAGATATCCTTAGACACAAACATGGAACGAAAGGCTTTATCAATTTCACACGTAACGAAACCTTGTAACATAGACCAGAACTAAGAAAACAAATGCACGACCACTCGTCGTTCGGTGGGGTAAGAAGGTTGCTCCTTTTCCTCAATAAGGTCTTCGGTCTGTGTTAGGCTTGTTGCGGTAGCCAATGTACATACTATTCTTAACAGACAACTAAAGAAAGCAAGTCTGCTTTAGCCAGAAGTAAATAAAAACAAAAGACAAGTGATGTCTTACCATGAGGATGGCCTTGGTACAGTCTCTGTTGAATTGAACTTCACCGAATTTTGATTGATCTCGCTCTATGCTTAGCATCATGTCGACAATATCTTCCTCATCTTCTGGTGTCCTATTGAGATGTTCATCAACCACACGTTCAAAAATATCATCCAATTCACGGAAGCTCCGCTCAAATTTTGCTTGAAGACCGGTGAGCTTGTCTACAATCCAACCCACATAGGGAAAGAAATCAGAGGCCGCGAAGCTTCCTAACAATCTTTCTGCCCTCTGAATCATCTCCTCGAAGTTATCATTGTCTAGTCCAGTCTCTTTAAAATTCTTTCCAAAGGCAATCCTGTAAATAATGCTTGCAGTGAGAGCAAACATCCTCTTGCTGAGATCAATGGGAGTTTCGGTCAGAGACGAGCAACGGAGAGAATCTATGAGAGATCTAATCTCAACCTCTCTAACAAACCGAAAAGACTGCACTTTGTGTAGGCTGAAGAGCTTGAGAACACAGATTTTTCTCATCTCCCTCCAGTGTTCACCATAAGGTGAGAAACTCACATCCAAGTAGTTGTAGGAAAGCTTTCCAAGACCAGCTAAAGGAGGTCTGCTGCAACAATCCAAGTCATGTATCTTTAAGACCTCCTTTGCAGCCTCGGCCGATGAGACAACAACCGCAGGTACTCCTCCGAGTTGGAGGCGCATAACGGGCCCATATCGTGTCGAAAGTTGCCATAAAGAACGATGGGGAAGAGCACCAATTTTGTGCAAATTACCTATGATAGGAAGCCTTGGAGGACCTGGAGGAATTCTTTTGTTTTCTTTGAATAATTTTCTAATCTTGTTTCTCATGAGAGAGACCAAAATTAGAAGCAGGAAAACAAGAATTTGCCACATGGTGATCAATAAGTTTTATCTAACGCCCCAGCAGATAATTCACAGCCTTGTTCATTTTTAGCTAGTATAAAAGGTATTCTTTTACACTTGCCCGAACTTAAAATGAAGGTTAATAATAAAAATCGATAAACAACTGAATCATTAAGGAATTTCGTAATTCAACTCTTAAAGAGTTCCTAGGAAATTCATATTTTACCCCTAAATCTAAAAAAATAATTTCTCATAAGTTTTATGGATTTATAATAGAATAATCTTCAACTTCTTAAATGACATCTACACTTGTCATGGGACATTAGAATCTTGTACTTAGTTTACCTCCTGCAGTCTCCCCTGTAAGAAGAACTATATTAGACAAAGCTTAGTAAACAAAAACTTACATATATGAGTGCAATCGTGTACTAAATCGTGTATTTTTTCTGCTAAAAGAAAGAGAATGGAGAATGACGGATGATATATATATGGATCCCTCCCATATATCCTGAGTTTCGACCCCCACAGTGGTGACAATTTGAACCCAGAATTTCTAGTCGAGAGACCAAGCGCCTCATCACTCACCTGGGTGAACTTATCTACTCATGAATACCAATTTCTACCTCCTGATTCATTCACTATACACACAAATATATATATATATATATAGAGAGAGAGAGAGGGGGGGGGGGGGGGAGAGTTGCAATACTAATTAACTGATCACTTCAAAAATACCATAATCACTATCCTCTCACCATTAATCGCCAAATCACAAGCTTCTAACAATCCAAACAAACTATTGTTCACATAAACCTCATATATAAATATTTATTACCTAAATCTATATGTTGAGTATAGCATAAAATTATTACCTTAAAAATACCGCATTACGAGAGTGATAGGAAGCTTGAAATCGAGCCTCTTTTCTCTGTATATGGATGTAAACTTCTACGAGATCATACAGAGAAGGAGTATTCAAGAGCTAGTGGAAATAAAACCGATGCTGCGTTTACTAGAAACTATGGGTATATATACAACTTCCAAGTTTCTGCAGGACTTGCCAACTCAAATCTATTGTCCTCTGTACTTGTTCTCATCCAATTTAGGAAGAATAGTGTTGGGATAGAGTTGATAGTAGGTCAACATTTTTCATTAATAAATTCACGTGATAATCTCTTAAATATTTAGTAAGACAATAATGACACTTCCTATATTATAAAAATTGATATTTAAAAATTCAAATTAAAGTTGATAACTTGGTATTTTTCATACAATAAATAACTAAAATATGAAGAAATTACCCACAAATCACTTTTTTTTTTTTTGGGCACTTGTGAAAATTTTTTCTTTGAGGGGATGCACCTGTGAATTTTAAGCCACCCTTTAGCACATTGAACTTTCATGCCACGTTTTTTAGGGTGACTAATTGGCCTCAATTTTCGATCTCTTGCTGGGAATCTCATAAATCTGATGAAGTCGTAAGCCGATGGGAGGTGGGTTACCAATAATTTTATATTTTAACACATCCTAGTAGAACTGTCTGTAGTCATATGAAGTCACTAATGACTACATTATTCACCCGACTTTGTTGAAAAAAGTGTCTTTTTTCTCTTGGGACAAAGTACAATGACTTCTCTTGGCTTTGTTCGTGCAACAGTTGGTAGTTGTCAAATTCTCTTGTTGACACGGAAACCACATTATTCAGTCTCCCTTTTTTCATGGTTTGGATTGATTTGTTTGCATGTGGCTTTTCACAACCTATACATGTAGAGATTTATGACTTTTACTTTATTTAGAAAAAAAAAACACTTTTAAGCTTCAAACTTAGATCATCTATAAAAACCCCATTCTTTTTATCGGCCAAGCTAACCCCAATGGGATCTAGATAGTGGAATATTATTTGATATATCGTATGAAGTTAGATAATTTCTAATATATATGTTAATGTTAATGTGATTTTATATTCTAATGTATGGTATTATTTATAAGTTTATTTTTATTTTTTATTTTATCGTCATGATTAAAGTTTGAAACTTGAAAAAAATAAGTTTTTCATATTTGAATAATTTATTAAGCATGAAAATATATTAGTGACTAGAATTTATTACACCTTGTCTCTATAATATCAACAAATGAGGTATTTAGTGGGGGGAAAAGAAAAAAAATATATAAAAAAGAATCTATTATTAATTTTTAGTTACGTGGAACTTAAATAGAGACTTTTGATATGTATGAACACACACGTAAAAAATGGATAGAAGTTCACTCCAACTCTTATTGCAATATTTTGTTTTGCTATTCTTTTACAACAATAGCTAGCTACGTATTTCAATTATTTGGTAAGGGGCATTAGAGTTTTAAATTTTGCATTCGCAACACAGAAACGGGATGTTGTTTAGTCCATAAACGACATTTTGTTTGCCTGTGCACTGTAGGCTAAATGTTATGTGGTTTGAATTTACTTGAATAATCTGTCGTTTTGTTGAGATGGACAAGGACTACCATTTATTTATTTATATTATTATATATATATTTTTTGTAATAAGAAAGCATTCACATTTTTATTTGTTGTTGAGGCATCCATCATGTTTGCTTGGAATTAAACCTCCGAAAGAGTAAAAAATGATTCTTTTTTTTTTTTTTTTTTTGGGTTTTAGAGCTAAATAACATTTTATAAAAAAGTTTTTTAATAAATGGTCGAAGTTTTTAAAATTAATTTAAAAGCCTTTTTTTCCCCCTAAAATAGTCAATTAAATTTCTTTAGTGATCAATAACTGATTGATCATAATGTTATTAAAAAAAATTGACAAATTCTAGTCAATCACTGATTAACTTTGAAAAAAATTAAAAAACGACCATTTTACTTAATTAAAAAAAGTCCGGTCATCTATTAGATTGGATGATCAAAACAGGCCATCCAATTTTATTTTTCTTTTTCTTTTTTTTGGGTAACAAAAGGATAGGAGTGTTTTCACACTTCTTAATCAATATCACTATAAGAATCTACTGATACTGTATAAAAATCTACTGATACTGTAAATGGAACTAAAGGACCTAGCCCGTACTTTCTCATCAAATATCTAGGTTCTCTTGCTGCTGTACCACCTCGGTAAGAAGAATATTGACTTGTAAATAACTTATCCAACTTAATTTCCAAAACCATTAACGTCCTGTTCATTAAAAAAAAAAAAAAAAAAACCACACACACAGAAGTCCTAGCTACGTATAAACGAGTAAGGACAGAGCAATATGTGAAGATTAATGGTTTATTTGATACTCGTCTTTAAATACTTTTTTGATAGTTTTCAAAAAGTTTTGTTCCGTGTTTTCTATTTCAAAAATTTAAATTTACTATTCATATTTACTTTTTAAAACTAAAAGATGTGTTTGGGTAAAAGATTTGAAACATATTTGAGTTTTGACTCAAATCTTTTTTACCACAGTATTGTATCTCACAACAACATATATATACATATATATATATATATATATATATATATATAAACTCAAAAACAGGGGGATAATAAAAGTTCAACCACCCTTTATCCAAACACGCAATAAATTTTCAACTAACAGGTTAGGTTGTCGAATGAAATCTAATTAAAAGGAAACAAACAATATGAATGACGTGACAAAACAAATATGCTTACTAAAAGTGGATGTCTCTGCATTTGTTGAATTTTCTAACTTCATCTTCATATGGCAAACAAATCAATATGAATCAAGAAAACAAAATAAAGAAAGAAAGAAAGAAAAGAAAAAAAAAAACCGAATCGTGTGGTTTCTTTAACTGAGCTGGTCAGTTGTCAACCAGATAATTAGCTATACGTAACTGCAAGTTGCAACACAAACAAGGCCAGAGAAGTCATTGTTCGAAGAGAAAATCCTCTTACAGAAGGGAGTTAAAATCCTTATCAACAAAAATTCGAGCAAAAAAATGTGGTCATTATTGATTTCAGATCATCATCTTATTAATGTTTTGTTTAAAAACGTTGTTAGAAGAAACCGAGGTTAAAGCCTTATTGATCACCATGTGGGTCGGATTGTTGACAGGCTCACTGGTCTTCATGCAAAATTCGAGAGGAGCTTCCGTGAATTGGATGATATTTTCGTACGTTTGGTTGACGAACATCTCAATAGAACATCACAAGATCAGGAAGACATTGTTGATTTGATGCTAAGAACAGAGAGAGATCAATTCACCAGAGATTGTACCAAGGCCGTCGTCATGGTAAGCCACGACACTTGTTTCATTAGTTGTTTGTTTTACCTTTTTACTTTCCCACGAAAAGAAAAGATCATTATATATCTTGTATAACGCAATCGCACTAACTTACAACTGTGAAATCTGTTTGAAAATAATGGAGCATGAACATACAACTGAAATTCAACTTTAACTTGAATAAAAAAACATAGAGATGAAAAACGTTGAGGGATGTTTGTCACACTTTTCTTAAAACAGATTCGCCCCCTCAGGTAAGTGCACGAGGTTTCAATGAATGTTTGTCTTCCAAGATACAACAACGAGCAATGGTCATTTAGCACAATCAAGAACCGCTTCCGACGAACTTGAAACCAAAGTCTTCCCTCCATCACTAAAAACTACAAGATGACTACAAGAGAAAAACTCCCAAGAATAACAAGAAAAGCAAGACAGAAAAATGAACTTGTGCTGGGCGTTCTGTGTTCAACATTCTTGTGGGAGCCTCCTTTTATAGGTTTCAAAAGATGTGTTCCAAATTTGAATTGATGAGATTGTAATCCGAAATTAATCTAAGATTAATGTGAATTATGTCTTAGGTTATAATCATTCATATTCAGATTAATCCTTTGATAAATTTTAAATTAATCATGTAATAATGCTCATATTAAATTGCATATTAAACATGCATACTAAAGTACCTATTGATATTTTGAATTTATTTTTTAAAAAAATTTTGATTTTGTTGAAAATCAAAACATAGCCCTTGAGGGCAAGCTTGACAGCCCCTAACCCACCAGGGTGGTGATTTGCACCCACCCTGCGCGTGAGAAAGCCTCTTGAGTATACCATCTTACCCAAGCTTATAAGTGTAAATTTTTATAAAGTTTATTAAGTTTTTATGCCCAAGCAATGTGGGACACCACATTTATAAGTAATTTTTCTAATAGAATTCTATTCTAGCGGGAACAATCTGAGCATCAATTTCTCATTCATTCGATTACCATTTTTAACGTATAAATATACGATTTTGATCTCCTCGCGATGAAGAACGCAAATCCATTAAGGTTCGTTACTTTTACTAAGTAGGTCCTACTCAAATTTGGATATCAAAATAGTTTAAAAAACCATTTTTCCAACAAAGTCAACCTTGTATTTTATTGGGGACGCACTCTAATTATTTTTTGAAATAAGAGAAATTAAAAAAAAAAATGTAAACGTTAGTAGAGGTGTACATGTAAAAACTTCATATCACTATCAGAAAAAAAAAAAAAAAATCCCCAACTTTTCGGAACTAATTTTAAGAGGGGGAAAAAAATTGATGGCCTCAATTGGCTCCGTCACTGCTAACATACAAAGACTTGAGGGCCTGATGAGGAAAAGAAGCGACATTCTCACACCACCAAATGATGAGTGGTCGTTCAATTTTCCTTGTCCTACTGGTTTTATGTTTTAAAGATGCTTTATGTGTGAAACTAATAAAGCCTTCTTGTTCCATGTTTGTGTCTAAGAATATATTTTTGGCTGGAGTGGACACTGGTGCCATCACCATAACCTGGGCAATGGCAGAGCTTGCGAAGAGCTCGGGAGTGATGAGGAAAGCACAGAATGAAGTGCGAAGTTATGTCGAGAAAGGAGAATTAGTAAATGAAAGCGACATTCATCAACTTCACTATCTGAGAATGGTGATTAAAGAGACACTGAGGTTACACCCTGCAGCACCACTTTTACTACCAAGAGAAACTATGTCGCAATTTAAGCTTTTTGGTTACGATGTTCATCCCAAAACTATACTTCAAGTCATCCCAAAAACGACCTCCACAAAGACTTTACACAAAAGCGACTTTTATAACTTTTGGTACCTTTTTTGAAGAAGAAAAGAAAATTATTTCCCATCTTAGCAAAAAAAAAATTAAAAAAAAAAAAAATAAATAAAAAGAATAATAATTACACAAAGCATGCTTTAACAACAGTAAACTAGTACAGTTTATTAAACAGCTTCGGCCAACTTTTACACCAAAACATCATACTCATGAACTCATGCTTTCTTCCCTTTCATAGACTACTATTAATGCAACCAAATCTTGAAGACAAACAAGAATACAATAAGCCAAGGGAAAAAGGATTTATCTACTCAATTGAGAAATTGGAAGAAGCGTTTACTTGGTTAAACTTGATCTTCTTATGGCCATTGGTAGCTGATTGGAACAAGTATAAGAGGGGATTTCTTGTGTGTCGTAAGTCCAGGTGCCTCGTCCATGTCAAGATCTGTCTCCTTCATCCCATCCGGTAATTTCCAGTCAAAACAGCATAAGAGGTTTGCTAGTGTGAGCTCCACCGTAGCCATTGCCATGGGAATCCCGGGACAACCTCTTCGACCGGCTCCAAATGGCAAAAACTCGAAATGTTGCCCCTTGTAGTCAATGGAGCTATCCATAAACCTCTCTGGGAAAAACTCTTCCGGTTTATCCCAGTAATCAGGATCTCTTCCGATTGCCCAAACGTTGACTTGAAGTATAGTTTTGGGATGAACATCATAACCAAAAAGCTTAAATTGCGACATAGTTTCTCTTGGTAGTAAAAGTGGTACTGCAGGGTGTAACCTCAGTGTCTCTTTAATCACCATTCTCAGATAGTGAAGTTGATCAATGTCGCTTTCATTTACGAATTCTCCTTTCTCGACATAACTTCTCACTTCATTCTGTGCTTTCCTCATCATTCTCGGGCTCCTAGCAAGCTCTGCCATTGCCCAAATTAAGGTGATGGCACCAGTGTCCACTCCAGCCATGAAGATATCCTTAGACACAAACATGGAACGAAAGGCTTTATCAGTTTCACAAGTAACGAAACCTTGTAACATAGACCAGAACTAAGAAAACAAACGCACGACCACTCGTCGTTCGGTGGGGTAAGAAGGTTGCTCCTTTTCCTCAATAAGGTCTTCGGTCTGTGTTAGGCTTGTTGCGGTAGCCAATGTACATACTATTCTTAACAGACAACTAAAGAAAGCAAGTCTGCTTTAGCCAGAAGTAAATAAAAACAAAAGACAAGTGATGTCTTACCATGAGGATGGCCTTGGTACAATCTCTGTTAAATTGAACTTCACCGAATCTTGATTGATCTCGCTCTATGCTTAGCATCATGTCGACAATATCTTCCTGATCTTCTGGTGTCCCATTGAGATGTTCATCAACCACACGTTCAAAAATATCATCCAATTCACGGAAGCTCCGCTCAAATTTTGCTTGAAGACCGGTGAGCTTGTCTACAATCCAACCCACATAGGGAAAGAAATCAGAGGCCGCGAAGCTTCCTAACAATCTTTCTGCCCTCTGAATCATCTCCTCGAAGTTATCATTGTCTAGTCCAGTCTCTTTAAAATTCTTTCCAAAGGCAACCCTGTAAATAATACTTGCAGTGAGAGCAAATATCCTCTTGCTGAGATCAATGGGAGTTTCGGTCAAAGACGAGCAACGGAGAGAATCTATGAGAGATCTAATCTCAGCCTCTCTAACAAACCGAAAAGACCGCACTTTGTGTAGGCTGAAGAGCTTGAGAACACAGATTTTTCTCATCTCCCTCCAGTGTTCACCATAAGGTGAGAAGCTCACATCCAAGTAGTTGTAGGAAAGCTTTCCAAGACCAGCTAAAGGAGGTCTGCTGCAACAATCCAAGTCATGTATCTTTAAGACCACCTTTGCAGCCTCGGCCGATGAGACAACAACCGCAGGTACTCCTCCGAGTTGGAGGTGCATAACGGGCCCATATCGCGTCGAAAGTTGCCATAAAGAACGATGGGGAAGAGCACCAATTTTGTGCAAATTACCTATGATAGGAAGCCTTGGAGGACCTGGAGGAATTCTTTTGTTTTCTTTGAATAATTTTCTAATCTTGTTTCTCATGAGAGAGACCAAAATTAGAAGCAGGAAAACAAGAATTTGCCACATGGTGATCAATAAGTTTTATCTAACGCCCCAGCAGATTATTCACAGCCTTGTTCATTTATAGCTAGTATAAAAGGTATTCTTTTAAACTTGCCCGAACTTAAATGAAGGTTAATAATAAAAATCGATAAACAACTGAATCATTAAGGATTTTCGTAATTCAACACTTAAAGAGTTCCTTGGAAATTCATATTTTGCCCATAAATCTAAAAAAATAATTTCTCATAAGTTTTATGGATTTATAATAGAATAATCTTCAACTTCTTAAATGACATCTACACTTGTCATGGGACATTAGAATCTTGTAGTTAGTTTACCTCCTGCAATCTCCCCTGTACGAAGAACTATATTAGACAAAGCTTAGTAAACAAAAACTTACATATATGAGTGCAATCGTGTACTAAATCGTGTATTTTTTTTGCTAAAAGAAAGAGAATGGAGAATGTCGGATGATATATATATGGATCCCTCCCATATATCCTGAGTTTCGACCCCCACAGTGACGACAATTTGAACCCAGAATTTCTAGTCGAGAGACCAAGCGCCTCATCACTCACCTGGGTGAACTTATCTACTCATGAATACCAATTTCTACCTCCTGATTCATTCACTATACACACAAATATATATATATATATAGAGAGAGAGGGTGGGGGGGGGGGGGGGGGGAGTTGCAATACTAATTAACTGATCACTTCAAAAATACCATAATCACTATCCTCTCAAACCATTAATCGCCAAATCACAAGCTTCTAACAATCCAAACAAACTATTGTTCACATAAACCTCATATATAAATATTTATTACCTAAATCTATATGTTGAGTATAGCATAAAATTATTACCTTAAAAATACCGTATTACGAGAGTGATAGGAAGCTTGAAATCGAGCCTCTTTTCTCTGTATATGGATGTGAACTTCTACGAGATCAGAAGGAGGAGAGATACAGAGAAGGAGTATTCAAGAGCTAGTGGAAATAAAACCGATGCTGCGTTTACTAGAAACTATGGGTATATATACAACTTCTAAGTTTCTGCAGGACTTGCCAACTGTTCTCATCCATTAATTTAGGAAGAATAGTGTTGGGATAGAGTTGATGGTAGGTCAACATTTTTCATTAATAGATTCACGTGATAATCTCTTAAATATCTAGTAAGACAATAATGACACTTCCTATATTATAAAAATTGATATTTAAAAATTCAAATTAAAGTTGATAACTTTGTATTTTTTGTACAATAAATAACTAAAATATGATGAAATTACCCACAAATCACTTTTTTTTTTTTTGGGCACTTGTGAAAATTTTTTCTTTGAGGTCCAAAATAGTCTTGTAGTTTGTTGACACGTGTGCAGCGCTTCCTACTCCTTTGGTGTAATAGGAATCATATGGACCTTTTTATCTTTGAGCTGGAATAGTACAACCAAATTCAGTTATCTTCTCCTCCCTTCTTCTTCTTTGTTTTCTATCTCTAATCCATCCTCAAAACTTAAAGCAGATGAAAGGTGGGTTAACAATAATTTTATATTTCAACATATCCTACTAGAACTACTAGAACTGGCTTTAGTGATATGAAGTCACCAATGACTACATTATTTACCTGACTTTGTTGAAAAAACGTGTCTTTTTTCTCTTGGGACAAAGGACAATGACTCCTCTTGGCTTTGTTTGTGCGACAGTTGGTAGTGGTCAAATTCTCTTGTTGACACGGAAACCACATTATTCGGTCTCCGTTTTTTCATGGTTTGGATTGATTTTTTTGCATATGACTTTTTACAACCTATACATGTAGAGATTTATGACTTTTACTTTATTTAGAAAAAAGAAAAAAAAAAAACACTTCTAAGCTTCAAACTTAGACCATCTATAAAAACCCCTTTCTTTTTATCGGCCAAGCTAACCCCAATGGGATCCAGAAAGTGGAATATTATTTGATATATATGAAGTTAGATAATTTTTAATATATATGTTAATGTTAATGCGATTTTATATTCTAATGTATGGTATTATTTATAAGTTTATTTTTATTTTTTATTTTATCGTCATGATTAAAGTTTGAAACTTGAAAAAAATAAGTTTTTTCATATTTGAATAATTTATTAAGCATGAAAATATATTAGTGACTAGAATATTACACCTTGTCTCTATAATATCAACAAATGAGGTATTTAATGGGGGAAAAGAAAAAATATATATATAAAAAAATCTATTAGTAATTTTTAGTTACGTGGAACTTAAATAGAGACTTTTGATATGTATGAACACACACGTAAAAAATGGATAGAAGTTCATTCCAACTTATTGCAATATCTGTTTTGCTATTCTTTTACAACAATAGCTAGCTACGTATTTCAATTATTTGGTAAGGGGCATTAGAGTTTTAAATTTTGCATTCGCAACACAGAAACGGGATGTTGATTAGTCCATAAACGACATTTTGTTTGCCTGTGCACTGTAGGCTAAACGATATGTGGTTTGAATTTAATTGAACAATCTGTCGTTTTGTTAAGAGCGACAATGACTACCATTTATTTATTTATATTATTATATATATTTTTTGTAATAAGAAAGCATTCACATTTTTATTTGTTTTTGAGGCATCCATCATGTTTGCTTGGAATTAAACCTCCGAAAGAGCAAAAAATTATTATGATTATTATTTTTTTTTTTGGGTTTTAGAGCTAAATAACATTTTCTAAAAAAGCTTTTTAATAAATGGTCGAAGTTTTTAAAATTAATTTAAAAGCCTTTTTTTCCCCCTAAAATAGTCAATTAAATTTCTTTAGTGATCAATAACTGATTGATTATAATGTAATTAAGAAAAAAAATGACAAACTCAAGTCAATCACTGATTAACTTTGAAAAAAATTAATAAATGACCGTTTTGCCTAATTAAAAAAAGTGCAGTCATTTATTAGATTGGATGATCAAAACAGGCCATTTAGTTTTTTTTTTTTTTTTGGGTAACAAAAGGATAGGAGTGTTTTCACACTTCTTAATCAGTATCACTATAAAAATATATTAATATCATAAATGGAACTAAAGAACCTAGCCCATATTTTCTCGCCTAATATCTAAGTTCTCTTGCTGCTATACCACCATCGATGGTAAGAAGAATATTGACATGTAAATAAGTTATCCAACTTATTTCCAAAAACATTAACGTCTTGTTCATTAAAAAAAAACCACACTAACAGAAGTCCTAACTACATATAAACGAGTAAGGACAGAGCAATATGTGAAGATTAATGGTTTATTTGATACTCGTCGTTTAATACTTTTTTGATAGTTTTCAAAAAGTTTTGTTCCGTGTTTTCTATTATAAAAATTTAAATTTATTATTTATATTTACTTTTTAAATCTAAAAGATGTGTTTGGGTAAAAGATTTGAAACATATTTGAGTTTTGACTCAAATCTTTTTTACCACAGGATTGTATCTCACAGCAACATATATATACATATATACATACATACATATATATATATACACACTCAAAAACAGGGGGATAATAAAAGTTCAACCACCCTTTATCCAAACACACAATAAATTTTCAACTAACAGGTTAGGTTGTCGAATGAAATCTAATTAAAAGGAAACAAACAATATGAATGACGTGACAAAACAAATATGCTTACTAAAAGTGGATGTCTCTGCATTTGTTGAATTTTCTAACTTCATCTTCATATGGCAAACAAATCAAAACAAAATGAAGAAAGAAAGGAAAAAAAAAAAAAAAAACGGTATCGTGTGGTTTCGGTAACTGAGCTGGTCAGTTGTCAACCAGATAATTAGCTATACGTAACTGCAAGTTGCAACATAAACAAGGCCAGAGAAGTCATTGTTCGAAGAGAAAATCCTCTTACAGAAGGGAATTAAAATCCTTATCAACAAAAATTCGAGCAAAAAAATGTGGTCATTATTGATTTCAGAACATCATCCTATTCATGTTTTGTTTAAAAACGTTGTTAGAAGAAACCGAGGTTAAAGCCTTTATTGATCACCATGTGGGTTGGATTGTTGAAATTAAAGATTTGTTTAAAAACGTTGTGACAAAACAAGCTTAACGGCCCCTAACCCACCAAGGTGGTGATTTGCACCCACCCTGTGGGTGAGAAAACTTCTTGAGTACACTATCTTACCCAAGTCTTCAAGTGCAAATTCTTATAAAGTTCATCAAGTCTTTATACCCAAACAATGTGGGACACCACATTTGTAAGTAATTTTTCCAACAAAATTCTATTCCAATGGGAACAATCTGAGCATCAATTTTTCATTCACCCGATTACCATTTTAAACGTATAAATATATAATTTCGATTTCCTCATGATGGAAAATGTAAATCTACCAAGATTCGTTACTTTTACTAAGTAGGTCCTACTCAAATTTAGACCTCAAAATGGTTTAAGAAACCATTTTTCCAACAAAGTGAACTTTCTATTTTATTGGGGACGCACTCTAATTATTTTTTGAAATTAGAGAAATAAAAATTAAAAAAAATGTAAACGTTAGTAGAGGTGTACATGTAAAAACTTCATATCACTATCATAAAAAAAAAAAAAAAAAAAAAAAAAAAAAAAAAAAAAAAAAACTAACTAACTTTTCAGAACTAATTTTAAGAGGGGGAAAAAAAATTGATGGCCTCAATT
>CM046385.1:2365946-2415946 GCA_025413485.1 Ficus microcarpa | reverse complement strand
GGCTCCGTCACTGCTAACATACAAAGACTTGAGGGCCTGATGAGGAAAATGAGGAAAAGAAGCAACATTCTCACGCCACCAAATGATGAGTGGTCGTTCAATTTTCCTTGTCCTACCGGTTTTATGTTTTAAAGATGCTTTATGTGTGAAACTAATAAAGCCTTCTTGTTCCATGTTTGCGTCTAAGAATATATTTTTGGCTGGAGTAGACACTGGTGCCACCACCATAACCGGGGCAATGGCAGAGCTTGCGAAGAGCCCGAGAGTGATGAGGAAAGCACAGAATGAAGTGCGAAGTTATGTCGAGAAAGGAGAACTAGTAAATGAAAGCGACATTCAACTTCACTATCTGAGAATGGTGATTAAAGAGACACTAAGGTTACACCTTGCAGCACCACTTTTACGACCAAGAGAAACTATATATGTTGCAATTTAAGCTTTTTGGTTACGATGTTCATCCCAAAACTATACTTCAAGTCAACGTTTGGACAATCCGAAGAGATCCTGATTACTGGGATAAAACGGAAGAGTTTTTCCCAGAGAGGTTTGTGGATAGCTCCATTGACTACAAGGGCCAACATTTCGAGTTATTGCCATTTGGAGCCGGTCGAAGAGGTTGTCCCGGGATTCACATGGCAATGGCTACGGTGGAGCTCACACTAGCAAACCTCTTATGCTGTTTTGACTGGAAATTACCTGATGGGATGAAGGAGACAGATCTTGACATGGACGAGGCATCTGGACTTACGACACACAAGAAATCCCCTCTTATACTTGTTCCAATCAGCTACCAATGGCCATAAGAAGATCAAGTTTAACCAAGTAAACGCTTCTTCCAATTTCTCAATTGAGTAAATAAATCTTTTTTCCCTTGGCTTATTGTATTCTTGTTTGCTTTCAAGATTGGGTAGCATTAATAATAGTTTGTGAAAGGGAAGAAAGCATGAGTTCATGAGTATGATGTTTTGGTGTAAAAGTTGGCTGAAGCTGTTTGATAAAATCTACTAGACTAGTCGTTGTTAAAGCATGCTTTGTGTAATTATTATTCTTTTTATTTATTATTATTATTATTATTATTATTTTTTTTTTTTTTGCTAAGATGGGAAATTATTTTATTTTCTTCTTCAAAAAAGGTACCAAAAGTTTTAAAAGTCGCTTTCGTGGAAAGTCTTTGTGGAGGTCGTTTTTTTATAAGACATTAATTGGGATCCACAACTTAATAGTTTTAGGTTCATTAAACTTTTTAAGTCTTAATATTTCTCTCACTCATAATTATATTGTTTTTTCCCCCTCGAACTCTCCCTTTTATATTTTCCTTTTCGAAGTACTTTATAATAGTTTTTAAAAAAAATGATAGTGTTCATACATTTTTTATCAATGCACCTAATTGGGTGCCATACTACAACATTGATAGGAATCACCAAGGAGATGGTCAAGAATTTTGATCTCGGACTTTCAATATCAAATACAAAGTAAGTACACATTTGGAACACGGATTTGAGATGAAATTTTTACGTTAAAATTTATTAGCTTTTCAAAAGCTAATTATAATTTTTGTTAACTTTTTAGAAAAAGATCATAAAAATTAACTTACAAAAAAAATATTTCAACCCTCCATCCAAATGAACCCTAAGTGTTCAAAGACGAACTTTCTTTGTATGCCGCATTCCTCAAACTTGTGACAAGAATATAAGCAAAAGAATGTAATATTCCTTCCAAATAAAGATGGAACAAAAAAAAAGGTGGTGTAATAAGATTAGGATTAAGGCATCGAGATAGTAAATTCCAAATCCAAAAAATTTGAAAAAAAATATACATATATATATATATATATATATAAAAATTAAAAATGGAAAAAGGAAAATGCTTTAACTCAACCAGGGTTTGTATCCATGAACTTGAATATGTTACAGAGCTATTTCTCCGGTACAGAGGCCCATATGGATCTCTGCGTATGACCAATTTTCAATCAGTGAATCAAAATTCTAGGGTTAGGGTTTCTCCGCGAGAATGGAGATGGACTATTTGACGGACTCTCCTCTCGCTCATAGGGATCGGCGTCCGAGGAAGAAGCCTAGGTTTGTTTGGGACGCCCCTCAATCCCAGCTAAAAGTAATGTTTTTATTTTGTTTTTAATTTTGCAAAATTTTCTCGTAATTTTCTTGGTTGATCGTCAAATACATTTGTTTATTTGCTAGGGTAGAAATGATAGAAATTGTATATAATTGGGTTAAAATTCTAAATGTTGATATTGTTATTATTATTATTGTTTTTTTTTTTTTTTGGTAAAATGGGGCCTGGGAAAGTTTATTCTTGGTTTGAAACATCGCTTCATACTTGAATTCATAGAAGAAGTGCTGAAAGGTTCAAGTTTTAAGCCAAAAGTGTGGAAATTTAGCTTTGATAAGATTTTTATATTTTGCCGTTGTTGAAACTTAGGTGAATTTTGGTGTAGATATGATAAAACACCATACCGGTAGGACAAGTTCCGATCGTTAGATCTTCATTAAGTTTTGTTGAATTGTCATATTGTTCTGAATCTTATATGATTCTGATGTGATTTAATGATTTAAAACTGTATTATATTGACATGGTATTTTTTTTTTCATACCCTCCTATAAAATTCTCGTTTAACATAATTTGATATTCTGGACCTTTGAAGTATTGGAAATTTGGACAATGTCCTTAGCTTGTTGTAATAGTTTTGGTTGATGTTATTATTATGGGTGCATTGAATTTTCTGTTTGGATGATTAGAAAATTATGAGGAATATTTGAAGGTGAATAGTAATGGAGGAGGGGTAAGCTTTCTTATATATGTTTGTTTAGTGGAGTATGAATCGATGGTTGTGTGTAGGCTCAGTCAGAATTGTTTTGTGGGCAAGATGTTGGAAATGGGACAAGCTTTGGACCTTCAAGGGTACTCCCAGACCATCCCAGTTTTTTCGTTAAGGGATTGACGCAAAAAGGCTCTCCCCCATGTCGAGAAGACGACAAAGATGGACATTACATGTTTGCACTCGGGGAGAATTTAACTTCTCGCTGTAATTACATTTAATCACCATTGAAGTGTTTATTTGCATTACTTTTCGGTTGCTATTGAAATTTCAAAAACCAAATGACCAATGCATTTCCATCTATTGTTACTTTCTTCGTATTTTGTTTCCAGATGTTTCTTAAAACTAAAGATTTTTTGAAAAGCATGGTTATAATTACTATTATAGTTAAGTTCTTCTTCCAGTTGTTTGGTGTTGGTAAATTCGAACAATTTTAAATGCTCTGGGATTTTGAAACATTTCTTTGCATATGCTGTGATTTTCCTTATAGTAAAAGTTTATTTTCTTCACTCTCCGCTGCAGCGGGAAGATCATTGGTGAAAATTGAATTTAACATGTTTCTCAATGAGAACATGAAATTCATAATGCTGCACAAGTTTCGTAACTATTTCTAGTTTATGACAATCTCATGGTTAATTAAACAAGGATTTATTCAATTATCACTTCTCAGTTTCAAATCAAATACCAATTCATGCAAAAGTTGACCAAAAATTCACAAGCATTAAGCACAGAATAATTACTTCAACATAGAATGGGAACATAATTTCAATTAATTAAAAATAAAAAAACTCAACTAATCATAATCCGGCAAGATTGTATCCTTAGAAAAAGAGAATTACATCATAAATAAAAATAGAAATCTATAAAATAAATGTTTAATCATTCTCAAATTACAAAAATAAAAAGATAAGAAATTAAAGTAAGAAAACCTAGTTTGAAGGTGTCACAGGATCTCTAAAAGCATTCTCCTAAATTTTCTTCTCCCTATCTCCTTGATGATTCAAGATAATCTTTCCCTAATTTTGTAAAAAACTAAGTCTAAAACTTAATATATATATATATATATTTTATTCTTTTTCTTCTTTGGTTTTTGGCTTTTCCCGCAGCAAAGACACTTTGCACGGAGCCCCAGGCTTCTTTTTACAAGCTTCAGCGATTGCCTCTCAAATTCACTTTTTTATTTTTTTTTTTGGGCCCGTATGGTGAGAAAGTTTAAACATAGGGTTTAAACTCAAATTTTTATCTTTTTCCTCAAAAATTTTTTGTTTTTCTGAAAAAACGGCTTTGTTTGCCTCATCATCTCATTCCAACTTAAACTGTATTTTTTTTTTGTCTTTTTCCAAAAAGTTTTTGTCTTTTTCTCAAAAAGTTTTTTGTCTTTTCTGAAAATTCAAAAAAATTTACTATTGCAACTAAAATATTTCAACTCAAACTAACCAACCAAACAAACACTTTTTGTTTATTCTAAAAAGTCAACAAAAATTACTATTCAAACATAAAAATTTTAACTCAAACTCATTTACCAAACGGATTTATTTTTAATTTTCTTTTCTTGCTATAAAAGCTAATGCGTAGCAGTCCCTGGGGCCCATGTGGATAGATGGCAGGAATTGGTTGGCAAGAGCTGGAGCTTGGACACACGGCAAACATGGAATGAAGGTCAGCAACAGGTGCACGGAGAAATAATGAGGACACACACACCGAATCCGGTTAGCCAATTAGGACGCGTGGTGTAGCACAAATGGTTGAAGAAGCAGACTCACACGGGAATTTTTGAGGACACCCACATGGGATCCCGCAGCTGTTGGTTCCTCTCATGTGACCGCAGCGACGTGCCTGGCTGGGGAGAGTGGCAGGCGCTTACTGATCTAGGTCGCTGCCGCGGCAATTCGATCGCTAGAAAAGCGAGTGGCGCACGTGTAAGGTGCCTGCGAGTGGTGGATGATGGCTCTGAAATTCCTTTAGCAATTTTTAGGCTTTGTTTGACATTTGAGTTTAACTTTAACTAAATTGTAATTTTTTATATCAATTTTTGTCTTTTTTTGAAAGTGAACAAACTTTATAATTAGTTTTTGAAAAGTCAACTAATTTCAACTTAAAAATTTCATCTCCAACTGATAAATCAAAAGCAAGTTTAATTTCTTTTAATTACATTTTAGCTCCAAATCGCTACTTTTAACCCTTTTAACATAATTAACCTATACATTTGGGAAAATATACTAAATTTGGGGAAAATTAAGATAAAATACTAAGATTATAATAAAAATATAAGTTTAATATTTCTAAAATAACTCTGTTTTATATAGTTATAAGTAGTCTTTACCCTTTACTAGAATATAATTAATAATTATATCTATTGATTATTGACATTAGTCTTATTTAACGGGTAACATCTGTTCACTTTATGCATTTGAGAATACTCCAAATCCATCTATCCCCTTCATAACTAATGTGGGATTATTTCTACAATCTCTCTTATCACACATTAGATTTGAGACGGATGATCATCAACCTGTTTCTACCGAATTGGGTTGATAATTGTTGGCACTTGACTCTGATACCAATGTTAAGTGGTATTGGGTATTCTTGACCTCAAAAACTAGCTTAAAAGTGAGACATTCCTTTACATTTATAAAATGTTCACATGCCATCAATGTAAGATTATCTCAACACTTCCACACCTTTTGAGGTGGCTATTGACTAGTCGATGACCAATTGATCATGCTCTTTTTTTCCTTTTTTTTTTTTTTCGTGATTAAAATAATGGAATAAGTAAATAACTTTGTTTTAATTTATTTATTATTTTTTGGTGAATCATTAATGAAAAAACAGACTTACCGACACGGGTGTCACATATTCCGAAGGAGAATGTCACATATTCCGAAGGAGAAAAAGAAAAAAAACGTCGACATAAGTTAATCGGAGACTTGGTTGGTAAAGTTTCGAAGATATTTTATCGGAAAAAAAAAAAAAAAACGTTTTGGGCATGCATATGAGAGCTTCCAGTTTTGTGGACGTAGTTGGTGAGTTTGGTACATAGAGTTGTTCGTAACTCAACACGTTCCTTATTCAACAGAAAAGAACTCAACACGTTCCTTACAATACAGACAACCAAACAATTAGTAAGGAAACGCTCTTCAAGAAAAAAACATGTAAGCGTGTATATATTATATAAATCAAGAGCCTTATCCCAAATCAGCTACCATTAAAAAAACTCTCTCAAAGGAAAAAAAAAAAAAATAGAGAATCTACCAGCTGTAATATATATATATATATATATATATAAAAGATTAAACGTCCATCGAATATTATTCATATAAAAAAACAAGTCAGGTGGAATATAATTACTTGTTTTAGTACTTGTTTGTTGATATTAGGCACTTTTTTCTTTTTCTTTTTTTCGTTTGTACAAACTTGACAATAAGGTCGTGACTTGTGAGCACAGATTAGGTGAGATTTTGAGATTTCAGATTTCCTAATCCACCCCAAATCAGTATAAGGTGTGAGTTGATTCGGAATTTGACCTATCAAACACGTCAGAGATAAGAATCTATCTATGCAAATTAAATTTAGGTTGGAGGAAACCCAAATCTCGGACTGTCCCTTATATAGATGACGTGTGGCATGGTTTTTAGACGGGCAATTTGGATTTATTGGGGGTAAATAAATTTTAATATAAATTATAGTCAATAACAAATTGAGGAAACTAAAGGAAGTAAATACCATGATTTTAAGATTTTTTTTGAAGTAAATAGGAAATTACTAAATAAAGAATCCCATAGATTATGGTAGGGTTTTTGAGAAAAGATGGTTTGGGAGAAAACCAAATCAAGACCGCCTATTATACATGAGGAGACAGGCGTTTTCCATCCATGTGGGTTGATGACATTGGCAAAAAACAGCAGCGTGGGAACTGCCACAACAACTACCATAAATAGCAATAGATAGCGACAACAAATACGTAAACAACATTAATTGGTCAAAACGGACGACTGAAATATTAAAAAAGGACAACAAAGAGGCTGCAAAAAATAAACGAGAAAAAAAAAAAGATAAGAAAGCACAAAATAAATAAATAAATAAATAAATAAATTGTTGAACAAATCTGAAATCTGAATGAATAACAACTGAAAAACGACATTTTCTACCAAAGAAACTGAAAAACGACATAATAGACATTCGAATTGGATTCGTTATTTCATTGATTGGTTTCGAATAATGAATTTTCTCTTCAGTCCCTAAACATTTATCACTCATTTGCACGACTTTTCTGATATTTTCATTACAGAGATAAGTGTCTATTAACAGTGGCAGAGAAAGACTTTTTTTTTTTTTTTTTTTTTTTTTTTTTTTTATAGGAGACATGGCAAAAATTTGAGCTAAAACTACAATAGTAAAACTTTTACTATTGTTTATCTATTTATATCTTTTGGTTTTTAGATGAACTAAGTTTATCTATTTGTATCTTTTGTTTTTTAGATGAACTAAGCTTGTAATAGAATTTAATTTAATTTTAAGCTTTAGAGTATTCAAACAATTGTGAATTTCGATTCATTTGAGATTTAAATTTGAGCACTTAAAAACAAAAAATTGGTATAAAATTTAAAGTTTTTCTTTTTCTTTTTTTCTTTTTACAAAAATTATGTAAATTTGGCAATTAAAAATTTTTTTAGGGAGAATAAATAATTGTAAAAATGATTCTTTTGACCAACGGCCTTACCTCTCCCCCGGTTCTCCAGGGTGATCGAAAGAATAAAATAAATATTTACCAACATGACGTATGAAAGGTTAGGTTTTACATTTCCGGATGCAGATGGAGACCGCACACGTTTTCTTTTTATTTTATTATAATAAATATCAGTGACATTCATTCTAATTCTAATTTTAATTTTTAAATATCAAATTATGTAATATATAAATTATTATTTTTTAATGATAAATATTTAAAATATTATCATATTAATTAATTATATCTATTAATAAAAATATAATATTTGAGTTGATATTTAAAAAGTTGAGATTATAGTTACTGTTCATAATGTTTCTCTTTATTTTTAAGACGGCCAAATACGTTTTTTTTTTTAATTTTTTTTTAATATAGAGGTGTAACTAAAACATCATGTACTATTCTTTCCGACTTATCGAAAAAACATATGTACTATTTTGTCTGATGATAAATTTATTTTCTTTTATTTAAATAGATAATTTATGTGTAATATGATATTATTTGAAATTGTTATTAAAATGCAAAAATAAATAAATAAATAAATAAATCAATCAATCAATCAATCAAAATACTACACACTAATGATCTTAATATTACATGTCATCAATCTTATTTTATAAGTGTCGTTTCATAAAAGTACCGAAACTAAGACATTATGACTTATCTAATTGTAACTCAACAATAACATATACGACCAACTTACCTTTATATATATATATATATATATACTAGTTTTAATACTGCGTTCTATATGTTTGGTGATATATCTGAGAAAATTTATTTCTATAAAGACGAAAAGGAAAAAAAAAAAAAAAGCTAGATTGAAGTAAATCGGAGACTTTTATTATTAACGGGGCATATTGAGGGAGAAAAAAAAGTGCCAATGGCAACTGGAGGAGAAAAATTGAGAGGAAAAAAAAATATAGATACCTAGGTATCACATCAAGCAGCAAACAATGTTGTTTTGGAAAAAAAAAAATAGAAAGAAAAAAAAAAAAAGATAACTAAATCAGTTAGAAAGTCAATTAAATCTTAAAAAAAAAGTGATACAAGTCAATTATTAAGGGCTACATAAAAAATAAGATGGTTTGATTGACTATTCTTGTTATGTAATATAATAATGTAATGTAAAGATAAACATGCACACAACCAAGCAACACGTTTCAAAGATGACTATTAAACAAATAAAATGAAAACTTATCTCGTTACTCACGTCTACGACCAAAAATGGAAAGTCGGACGACATACGATGGTGGATTCCAAGGGGAGTATGCACTATTTGAGAAGAACATAAAAACGGTTACAATATTATTATTTTTTGGTTTTTTCGTACACGTTATGAGATATATAACTCTTATTTATTAAAGAGAAACATAAATACTTTTAAAATTTCAAATATTAAAACTCCTATCTAAATTTATTTTTTATCATCTGTTAAGCTAACTCTTTAAAAGAGTTACATTACAATATTGTTAATAAAAGAGCATTCTTATTGAATCCGATGGGGTTTGAACCCCCATTCAATGTGTGATCATAAGAGGATTCCACGTATTGATGTCAAATGCATATGTAAATCACGTTTTTTTTTTTAACTGATTAACTGAAAAAGAAAATTCAAAATTAAACTGACAAAATGCTCCTCTTCTTTTCACTTTAAAAACATTTTTTTTTTGAAAGGCTTCTTTTCACTTTTTGATATCACTTTTTCTTCCGTAAAAATTAAATAAAAAAAAAAATGCAAATTTAGAAGTTTCAATTGAAACCAAGTCAAATTTATTTAAATGATGCTTTATTAAGGCATCTCCAACCACACACCATTTCAGTCTGAAATGGTGTGGGTTCAGCAACAATTTTCACACCATCTTGGTGTGAAATTTGCTGCTGTGAACAGTGCAAACGCAAACTCAACACCATTTCCCCCTTTTTTTTTTTTAATTCACAAAGAGTCCAAAATATATATTTTGTTTTTCTATTATTACCCTAGTTTTTATATTTCTTAACAAATTTGTTTCTTTTTTGCTACCAAAAAAGAAAGAACTTGTTTTTTTTGTGTGTCCCACACTGTTAATTTTGTTTTATAGGTAATTTAATATGATGAAAAATTAATATGTAAATAATACGAAACGCAATTACATAATTTAGAAAAAGTCACATATTCAAACCAACAATAATTAATTACATAATATTAAAAAAAAAAAACTTGAAAATTCGTAACATAAGGCAATGACATTAGACATCTTTTGGACCAACAAGTATTCTTGTAGATTGGTTAGAGTTGCTCTAATATCATTGTAATATTGGTCAAAAGCATTTGATGCAGAAGAAAGATGTTGAGGTTGTTGTTGTTGAGCTCTTTTTTGAAAAATTCGTTCTTGCTCAGCTTGAATATACGCGCGAATGTTTGGATCATTGATTGAATTCAAGTCTCGTAACAAAATTATGTTTTCTTCTTTAAATTCTTTCAAGGCCAAAAAAATTTGGATCAAGATGTGAATATATATATATATATGGGCGAAATTCATAAATTCGATAAATAGTATTAAATTGATAAAAAGCAGTATAAAAAGAGATTAAAAAAAAAAAAAAGAACATACATAGAATATTTTGTTTTGGTGTTAGAAATGATGTAATGGGTTGAAGATGAATTTACTATTTGATATGATAGTTACACCATTTTAGTGTAATGGGTTTGTAGTATTGTTTCTCTACGTGCTATGAAATTTTCTTTTTATTTATTTTGATTGATTATTTTTATTGTTAGGGTCTGTTTAGTGAATGAGTTTGAGTTAAAAATTTTTGTTGACTTTTCAGAAAAGACAAAAACTTTTTCAGAAAAAGATAAAAACTGATATAAAAAAATACAGTTTGAGTTAAATTATCAAACGAGACCTTAGTTTTTTTTTTATCATCTACCTATTGTAAAAAGGTTTTTTTTTTTTTTTTCCCCTTGATTGTTCACTGTGTTGTTTGTCTTTTCTTCGCTTCATTGTGTATTTACTTCATTTTATAATTATTGCATATTAATTTGCAAAATAGAAGTGTTGCATAATACGCCGAGATGTTTTTGGAGGATTTAAACAAAATTTCTTAAATTTCTTAAAGAAGAAGAAGGGGAGAAAATTAGAGAAAAACGTCAAAAACACTGTATATATATAAACCAATTTTTTTATTGGAGAAAACTTTGAAGGACTGGCTTCAGTTGTGGGATCCACTGCAAACTTCAGTTGAAAAGAGTGATGGGACCCACGAAACAGAAATTTGCGTAAGCCGGGTTAGCATCCATTGGGATTAATCTTGTTAAAAACCCACCAAATGCTTAAGTACAAATATTGAAAAAATCAAGCATGTTGCAATAACTGCTCAAGAGTTTTCAAACTTGGAAATCAGTGCATACAATTTTCGTTGTCAGTAGAGTTGAGTTCCAAACTTTAAAGTCGCTGCAAACAATTTTCATTTTCAATAAAGTTGAAATATTTTCACAATCAATACCATCAGAATAATTCATCAATTGATCTTCAGTTTGACTTTTCCTTTTTTTTTTTTTAATCTAATTTTGCCATCCTATGTACTACCAACAAGTTATGAAGACATTAACGTAATTGTCTAAAGGACTACCGACATATATAGAATGGAAACGGTACACATATAACTTTTGAAAACCAACTGTTTTCTAAAAAGACCTGCCTAGTTTATTCTTCAAGCTTGGAGAACAAAGTACTTGGACTTATTAAATGAAAGACCGTGATTGGTGAAAGACTTAAAAGCGTCTTTAAATAACTGCTATTTAATTATCATGTCTTTTCTAAGAGGTTAGGTGGTTGAGTCGAAGCAGAAAAGGAGACCAAGTCATCAGTCGTGTTGGGATTGATTTCCTACTTCTAGTTGAACGAGGGTAGCCTGTTATTGCGAGCAAGCAAAGCCTAACGGTAATGAGCAACAACGAAATGACAAGATGAGGTCCTCTGAGCCTCTATTTAAGGTTTTGGGCTTGTAGCTTTCCCCGTCCCCTCTTTGTCGAGGTGTGCCACTAGTTCTTTGTTCTCATGGCAGAGTGAAGGGCGTTATCCATCCACCTATAGAACCTGCTTTTGATGAAGATACACTCCTAGATTATGGTTAATTAATAATTAATTATAATTAATCAGGTATTAGTCACAGTTAATCAATGAAAAGACATATTAGTATTGATCAATCATTTATTAATCATTATGAATCAGTCAAATCAATGATTCGATAGTTAAAAAAAAAACATTTTCCTATTCTTACAAAATTTTGATTATTTATTAAAAAACTTCTTTAAAAAGACAATTTACCCATATTTTCCTAAACATTATATGAGTGTATGTACACAGTAATTTTGTATATATACAAAATATTTATTCTTATATAATTTTTACTATTTAAACAAAAGCGACTAATAGCTTTCAGAATATGATATGTAATCAAGAGTTCAGATTCAGGTTTTAGTGGAGTAGTATAGATATTAATAATGAAATAGATAATTTAAAGTGAGAAAAAGTAAAATATCATTTTTGAAAAGAATAATAGTAAATTATAATGTAAAATTTTAAACATAATAATAAATAACATAATCAAATCTATAATCACATCATACCAAAAAACCTCTCATCTTTCTTCTTCTCTCTCTAATATGAAACTATGCATATAAATTTATTGTTAAAAATTAACCATAAATCCGAAATTTTTTTAAAAAAAATTTGAGAAAATCTAAAGATTTAGCATAAATATATGTCATAATTTATCATCTTTGAAAAAATATACTAAACTTCAAATACAAGTATAAAATATATAATTTGTTACAATTTCTCATAAAATGTACTAGATTGGTATTATCAATTAAAATGAGAAATTTTGTGGTAATGCGGAAAAAGATGAGTGAACCAGAGGGAGGAATCCCTTTGGTGTGCGATTTTTCAACTAAGTTTATCGCTGTGGAGAACGTTTTTCCTTGTTTTACTTTTTTGGAAAGTATTTTTTTATCATCTTTTCAACAAATGAATTCATCTTGATTTGCAACTTCGAGTGTCCTAGAAGTCCATTGGCATGAAAACAAAGCTTGGGAGGACATTGGAGCTTTGCAATTTGACTTTACTTTTTAAAATTTTGTAACTTTTGACTTTTGTGTTTTTTACCATTAATTTGATTTTCCTATTATTTTGTCATAAATAAAACCTTTTATTAATTAACAAAAGAAAGAACAATCAAAATTGCATAGATTAGCTTTGAAAACTGACTTTTGTGTTTCTTTAATGATTTGACGATATCTTGTGATGATTTATTTATTTATAAAACCTGCATTTTTGTTTTGCCCAATTATAAAATCTGTACTAGTTAACATAACAAGAACAATCAAAATAATATAATCATTATTTCTAAAGAAATAATATAATCATTTTAATTGAATTGTGTATCTTAACGTGAATTATAGGAGATGTATATTGTAACGTACAAGTTATAACTATCATTTATAAGTGCACTTAATTATTTATCTTGAAAACCCTTGTGGTCGATCTGTTTCATGAGAAATTGTTTGTGTGTTCTTTCAATTTTTACGGGGAAAAAAAAAGTTGCACCTACCACTTGGAAAATAAAAAATAAAAAACTGCCACTTGAACTTTTATTATGCTATTATTATTATTATTTTTTGGCCTTGGACCATTTCAATTAAATGGTGTTGTTAAACTTCATATTTTATATCCACGTTCGACTTAAAAAATTCCACGTACCAAAAAACAATAAAAAAATGCAAATGAATAGTTGGAATAGCAAATGCGTGGTTGGAATAGTATCAAAGATGGAGTCCTTATTGTAAGCTGCCATATTTCATAAACTTTAATTTTTATGCGTGTGGATAGCTCTAATAAAGTATATATGATGATGCAAGAAAGAAGACTTTTCGAATATATATTTACATCTAGTGCAAAATAAAAGAACTCACTTGCTTTTTGTTATCAAAGTAGAAGCGAATTGAACTAGAAATCAAACTGATAAGCTCCAATGGCTATTGATGCCCAACAAGCCTTGCTTCTCTTTCTGTTTCTTCTCCTCACATGGTTTCTCATGAAAAGGAGAATTTTTAAGAAACAAAACAAGAACCTTCCTCCAAGCCCTCCCAAGCTTCCCTTCATAGGCAATTTACACCAGCTTGGTTCATTGCCTCACCAATCTTTATGGCAACTTTCCAAGACATACGGCCCGGTTATGCATCTTCAGCTTGGCAAGATGCCAACCGTCGTGATATCCTCCGCAGAGGCGGCAAAAGAAGTCCTGAAGACTCATGACCTCGATAGCTGCAGCCGACCGCCTTTACAAGGTGCCCGGAGGCTGACATACAACTATCAAGACGTCGCCTTTTCGCCTTACGGTGAATATTGGAGAGAGATCAGGAAAATATGTGTTGTTGAGCTTTTCAGTGTGAAGAGGGTCCAGTCTTATGAGTCAATAAGGGAAGAAGAAATTACTAATATGATCAATTCGATATCTCATCACGCCTTATCTTCTCCTTCCTCTCCCATTGATCTTACCGAGAAGTTGTTTGCTCTTACAGCTAGTTTTATCTTCAGGATTGCTTTTGGGACAAGTTTTGCAGGGAGTGACTTCAATCATAACAAATTTAATGAGGTGGTCCATGCCGCCGAGGCCACTATGGGGAGCTTCTCTGCCGCCGAGATCTTCCCTTTTGTGGGGTGGATTGTGGATTGGATCTCTGGTTTAAATCAGAAGCGCGAAAAGGTTTTTCACGAGTTAGACGGTTTCTTCCAAAGGGTGGTTGATGAGCATCTCAATCCCGGGAGAACAAAACCGCAACAAGAAGATATCATTGACGTGCTGCTGAAAATCATAAAAGAGCAATCTGGTTTTGGAGCTGCAAATCTAACCGAAAAGAATATCAAGGCAGTTCTATTGGTAATTATAAACTTTATTTGACATATTAATTTAACTCCAACTAAATTATATATTTTTTATTTTGATTGAATTCTTATCTTTTATGAAAAATTAACAAAAAAAATTATAATAGTTTTTAAAAAGTCAACTACCTCCAATTAATTATCCAAACATGCGTAAGCTTTCAAAATTTTTATCCCGTCCTAATTTTGAAATTCTTGCTTTAGAATTTATGTCTCATTTGTTTTACATTTTAGCCGGCTACTTTTCAAGCTTAAATAACAGAGGGTTTTTTGTTTTTTGTAGAATATGTTTTTAGGCGGGGTAGATACTTCTGCAATCACTGTGATATGGGCTATGGCCGAGCTAGCCAAGAAACCAAGCGTGATGAAGAAAGCACAAGAAGAAGTTAGAAACGTCGTTGGAAATAGAGGAAAAATCACTGATGGTGACATTGATAAGCTCCATTTTCTAAAAATGACAATAAAGGAGACTTTTCGATTGCATCCCGCGGGTCCTCTTCTTCTTCCGAGGGAAAGCATATCGCAATTTAAGGTCAATGGCTATGAAATCGAACCGAAGACGCTAATCCAAGTGAACGTATGGGGAATCGGACGAGACCCGAAGATCTGGAGCGATCCAGAGGAATTCATCCCGGAGAGGTTCGTGGATAGTCCCATTGATGTCAAAGGGCAACATTTCGAGCTCTTGCCGTTCGGTTCCGGTAGAAGGATATGTCCTGGTATTTATATGGGAACGACAACAGTAGAGCATGGCCTTGCAAATCTACTGTACCACTTTGATTGGGAATTGCCCGGTGGAATGAAGGAGGAAGATATCAACATGGAAGAGTCAACTGGTCTTTCCCTTTCTCTCTCCAAGAAAACTGCACTCAAACTTGTCCCAAAGAAGCACCTATTTGCATAGAATAACTTCTTCAGATAGACTCGAATATGTTTTCTCAAAAATAAAACTTGTTACCAACTAAGAATAAACTTTTTTTCTGCATCATGTAGCCTGTGCTAGAGTCTTCCATTTCGTCTATATTTTCTTTCCTTTTCCCTTTTTTTTTTTTTTTTTTTGGTTTATGTTATCGGCAGAAAAGGATGAGTTATCAGAAAAATGTTTCAATTAGCCTGGAATTTGATTGTTAATTATGTTTCCTCTTTAAGAAAATGAACCGATGCTTTATTTGACATATTAGTTTAACTCCAATTAAATTATGTTTTTTTTAATTAAATTTTTATCTTTTTCTTAAGAATCAACAAAAATTATAATTAATTTTTAACAAGTTAATCAACTCCAACTTAAAAATTTTAACTACAATTAATGATCCAAATGGAAGCTAAATATTTTTAAAACGTACGACAATGTTTAATTTAAGTTGACCTCAAGGCGGCGACTTCGACGTGCAACTCCAGCATCTCCTCGCCGGCGAGATAATGAACTTCGAGGAAGATCGACTTCTTCCGATTTGCAATGATGAAGTACGATGAAAGGGCAAGTGAAAAATCGTCATTGTAGCAACCAGTAGGTAAGGAGATCAGCCCAATCCAAGCAAGATCTATAGAAATCTGGCTAGCAGCCAATAGGTAAGGAGATCAGCCTAGCGAGGGACCTTGTCAAGGATACATCTAGTAGAATGAGACTGAAACCTAGTTTTGAAAGAATCACCGGTGATGGTAACCCACTTTGTAGTAGTATTACCACTACTCCAAAGTTTAATGAGTAAAAACAAGTTACTGTTAAGTGATCAGTCGAGCATTGAAATTTAAGTTTGTGTCCTTTCCAGGATGTTTAGTGCAAATAGCTACGTGTGGAGGAGGAGTATAATATCTTGATGAAGTTCATGTCTTAAGTAGCTAGGACATGCAATGAACTTCACCTAAGTGAGCATAAGAAATGATACTGTTTGTAACAAGAGTTTGGTTTACTCATGTAAATGCTCATGAAACCAAGATAAAGCACATGGTTGTAATAGTGCTAACATGAATGGAACATATTTTGAAATTGAGATAGCTCATATGTGATATGTTTCCGATACTAACATAAAAAATGAGGTTTAATGCTTTGCACACCTTTATCTTGTGAGTATTTTGTAGTATAGTCACTAATTGAAGGTTTAAATCAAAAGATACCTTTTTGTAACTATGAGTATATCGATAAGAAATTTAGGGAAATATATATTACAATCTAGTGGGGGAATTGTTAGAAAGATTGTAATATATCTTCTATTACCATTAGGTAGTGGAAACAATAAAGTCTCACATTAGAAAAGCATAGGTAAGCATAATGATATAAATTGAAATAACTGAAGTGTAAGGATTATTAATATAGAATGGGGACTATGCTATTACCATGCATCACGAGGGCATTTAGAGCGCTTATTAGGGTGCACTTCGCATCATCACAAGGAGTCAAGGAGCACTCTTTTCTTGAATGTGGTGCTTTTTCATATGAAATCTACACCATTGAATTCATCGGGTACGATCTAACGGTCGGACTTAAATGATTTCAGATTTAGTTTAAACTGTTAATTGAATTAATATAATCCAACGGTTATAATTGAATTATGATGACCAACGGATATGTTTGTTGGAATAGATATATTTCTTGAATGAAAATACACCTTTTAATTTTAAAAGGCAAGTCTATTGTATTTATTGTAATACTTCATGAACAGATATATCAAAGACTATAAAATTTTAGTTTTTAATGTCAGTTTCATATCCTGTTTTGGAATTTAATAAAATTGCTACTTATTAAATTCGTGTATTTGTTGTATTTTGTAGGTAATTTACCACAACATCCGATAGCAAACTGTTTGTAGTGGGGGTAAATAAAACCTTAACAAAAGTAATTTTTACACCTCAAACCCTTTGACTTTTCTCTCTCTTTCTACTCTGTTTCTTTACACCCAAACAATTTTTCCACCTCCTACTATTTTTTCAATAGGAGATCCATGGGAATCCGACAACTTCTACATGTTTTTTCGCCTGATATATGGGTTGGAAGTCTAACAAAATCTCTAGAGGAGGAGATCATCGATGAAGTATTGTTAGAGCTTCAAGGAGGAGATAGAAATGTTCTCAATTCTTTTGTTGGAGTTGAGCAAATGGCGATGGAGGTTGTCATCACTAGTACAAAAGGAGAATACCATGATGGTTTTTGCTAAAAACGGTCATGGAAAGTTCTTCGCCAGGAAGATTCCATGACCGATTTTAGAAAAAACGGTCGTGGAAAGATTACAATGAAAAAAAATTTCACAATTCATACTATTTCCCACAGGTGGTAAATCCCGTGTATTATCCATTGCACAGCCCAGATTAAAATAATAGTTAGGGGGAGTTTGGGAACATTTTATCTCAAACTTATTTCAAACTTTTTTTTGTCTTTTTCCTAAAAAGTTTTTGTCTTTTTCCAAAAAGTTTTTTGTCTTTTCTGAAAATTCAAAAAAATTTACTATTACAACTAAAATATTTCAACTCAAACTAACCAACCAAACTCACCCTTAATGTTCAATTAATTTCGTGTCATACTATACAACAATTATTATAAAAAGATACGCTACATTACAAAATTTATAGATTGTCTTCTAATTATATTAGATGAACCACATTACAAAATTAGCTTACTCCTGCCTTAATAAACTCATCTCAATGTTGGTATAAAAATCCTTAGTTTGAAGTAAGGATAATCCATAAAAAGTCAAGGTTATTTCTCGCATAAAGGCTAAAACAAAATATCTGCATTCAGCATAACCTTCTTGTAGAGAATATCGAACAATATCAATCAATGTTTCATAGTTGCATATCTTTCTTACTCCTTTGCCCACCAAAATCTTCTAATTATTATGTACCATAACAATTTAACAAAGTTCAAAACAATTAAAACAAGTATACTGTAACGTCAAATTATAATTTGGAACATAAAAATTTATTTACAACTTAATTAGGTCGAGCATGTAATATGTAAAAGCATAAATTCACAAAATCAACACTTTTTGCCGGAAAACAATCTAAACCAAATCCTCACTCAAACATTTTAAATCAATCTAAAACTAATTCTCACCCAAACACATAAATATTATACAATCAGGTATTTTATCGAACATATAATATGCAAAAATATGATCAAGTTATCCAAAAAAAAAAATTCGGGAAACAATCACCCAAAATTACAAATACAATCAACCAAATCGTCTTCAAAATTATATTATGTGCGGCGCAAGAAAGAGTAAGAGAAAGAGAGACTTACCAATTCCATAGGCTTTGGATGCGGGCAGCACAGTAGTGGGGTAGGTGGTGGAGAATGGGTTTTGAGGAAGAGATTGTAGGGAAAAGTCACAACGGAGATTGGAGGCGAGAGAGAAAGGGAGAGGCACGAGAGAGAATTAATGGTGGAGTTGCGGCCAACGTAGATTGGAGGTGAGACATAGAGGGTGAGGGGTGAGAGAGAATGGAGGGAGGGTGGTAGAGATTGGTGGTGAGGTAGAGAGGAAGAGACGCGATAGATAATAGAGGGAGGAGTAACAGAGGAGGAGATGGGTTTCGAAGGAAAATTAGAGACGAGAGTGAAAGAGGTGTAAGAGAGAATGAGTTTTGGGAGGAAAAGAGGGGTTATTTATTTTTATTTTTTAAATTTATGCTCTACAACTTGCGGGCGAAAATCTAAAAAATATTTAAAATTTAAAATTTAAAAATTCATGTTTCCATGATCGTTTTTAAAAACCGTCGTGGAAGCTTCGGCTTTCATGACCGTTTTCGGAAACCTAATTTCACGCCGTGTTTTTGCCGTACTTCCACGATCGTTTTTTAAAAACAGTCGTGGAAGTTCCATCGTGGAATCCACATTTTATAATAGTGCATGCTTGTGGTTCCGGAGACACAAGCATCATTTGGATCTTCTTGCAAGACCTTTACGACTAGCACTGTGAATTGCTAACGGAGAAAGAGAGAAAAGGAAGAGAGAGAGAGTATGCAAGTGGGATGGAGCAGAGAGTTTTAAAGCGAGAATGGAGGAGAGACAAAAATGGAGATGGTTTTGTTGAACGAAGAAGAATAAAATAATATTATGATTGAAAAATAATATGTAAGTTGTGGGGGTAAAAAAGAAGAATTCATCATGCATTCAAAATTGAAAAAAAAAAAAAATCAAAATGGCAAAATTATCATGAATTAAATTAAGGGATAAGGTTGTGGTACAGACCCTTTGAGGGGCACTACCAGTAAAATTAAGTTTTTAACCGTTAAGATTTAATCAAAAGGTTAAAATATTATTAGTGTATCAAACTTATCATACACCTTACCTTATCTGATACTTTCCACCTAAAATCTTCTCCGTTGCCGGCGATCTTCCCGCCGCTGGCGACGGACACCGGCGGCCCACCCTAGACGCTGGCGGCCCACATTTGGCCCTAATCCCGCTGCCGGCGACCCCCCTCTCTCTTCCCCTTTCTCTCTCTTCTCTTCTCTCTCTCTTCCCCTCTCCCCCGTGGCCCCCCACCCTCGGCCAACCCCCCACCACCGGCCGCCGGCGAACTCCCCCCTCTCTCTTCCCCTTTCTCTCTCTTCTCTTTCTCTCTCTCTGCCCCTCTCTCTCTGCCCCTTTCTCTCTCTTCTCTTCTCTCTCTCCCCTGCGGCCCCCCACCCTGGCCAACCCCCCACCACCGGCCCCAGCCCTGGCCGTCGGTGAACTCTCCCTCTCTCTCTTCCCCTTTCTCTCTCTTCTCTTCTCTCTCTCTCTTCCCCTCTCTCTCTTCCCTTTCAGGGGAGTGCTCCTCTACAGCCATGTGCATGTGGCCTTTTGTACAACTCCACAATCATTCCCAGATACTTTGATCTGAATGGTCCAAAAATTAGACTCTATGAGACTCTACGGTAGTGTCCTTCAAAGGGACTCTACCACAATCTTCCCCTAAATTAAGACCGATAAAATTACAAGAAGGTGTTAAAAATTGGACTCTTTCCTTAATTTTCTCATATTTTCAAGATATATTCGGCCTCTTCCACGCGTTTTTATTAAAAATAAATAAATAAATAAATAATGGGCGCTCCCACATCTACTTTTTACACGTGTCCACTGGAGTTCTCCACGGGTGCTACTTCGCACCGGTTAACGTTGGATTGTAACTAGAGTCTACGGCCTATACTTTCGCCGTCTTATTAACATCGGAGTTCTCTTTGTGAAAAAGATGTGTACGATAAAAGGCATACGTTTTTGTTTTTGTTTTTTTTGGTTGGAATAAAAATGGTACGACAGAGACACAACCCAAGCACGTGAAAAATGGTCCCGAAGTGGTAGTTGGTAGCTGGTGGAACCCAACGTTTTAAATATCTCTAAAGTATAAAACTTATTTTGCCAGGGAAAGTACACGATATAACACAAATAATTAATATTAGATTAATATTAATATGTTAGAAAATTAAATTAAATTTGATTAAAATTTATATTATATTGATTAAAAATGAAATATTTGTATTTTTTAATCGATAGATGAAAAAATTGATTATTTAAATAATTTTCTCTTTAAAAAAAACTTGACGGATTATCCAAATATTTTGAAAAATAGCTTTTGAACATAGCAAAAAAAAAAAAAAAAGCATGCAGAAGTAGGTAGCCACTATGACAAATCGTTCCACTTTGAATGTGTGTAATTATATGCTTGATGATATTTTCACCAAGAATTCACAGTCTGATAAAAAGTTGTCTAATTAAGTTTTTTTGCTGGTTAAGTTCTCTAATTAAGTTAATGTGTAAGAATTGGATTAATTTTAAGAATACCCTCTGGGTTATGTACTCTATTTCATTTTGCCCTGGAATTATTAAACCCATTCATTATGCTCCTTGATATATATAAAACCAATCAAATTACCACTCTGTCCATCTCCGTTTATAATTTAGCAAAATCGTTGACGTGTTATCCATTAAATTAATAAATATATTTTAAAATAAGTAAAAATAATAAAAATTTGAAGAAATATCTCTCTCCCTCTTTCTCTCTCATACCTAATAAATTAAAAAAAAATAAAAGTAATTTTGTACTAACAAAACCCAGGTTGCCTTCTCTCCAGCCCTCTCCCCTTTCCACTCCCATCTTCAGTGGACTTGCAGGTCAGGGATTAAAATTATCACCATTTTTCAAGCAGAATATCTCATATGTGAATTGCCTTGTAAACAAGACCTGCACTACTTTGCTTAGTGGTGAAACCGTGACTGAAAACTTTTTGAAACAAAAGTTGAGCATTTGAACCTAGAATTGAAAGGTTTTGATTCAAAAAAAGAAAAAAAAAAAAAAAAAGAAGAAACTTTGACTTAGAATTTTCTAATTGCATTCGTATTCAGAATTTGAAAATGCTCCAGCAAATACGCATTCTTTGAAGAGCTCAAAACCAAAGAAGCTAAATTAAAAGTCCATCAAATCATTTGGCCGCCATTTTCTCGGAAATCAAATAACAAACGAAAGCCGAAATCAGAAAGGCTCGAACTTGGGAGTCGCGAGTCTGAACGATTTAGGCATCAGAGAACTTGTCGGTGAGCCAGATCATGAAACAACTAAGGGTGAATGGGATCGAGGTTTGTTTCTATGGAGTTTATTTATTTTTAATTAAAATTTTTTAAAAAACTAATATTCATGTTATAAAATATTTTAATAAATATTTAAAATGTTCCATATCAGCGATTCCGATAAATTGATAAATGGAAGTGGATGAAAAGAGCAACTTGAATGATTTTGTATATATTAGGAGGCACAGAAAGTAAAATGAAACAGCCGTATAGTTAAGGGGGTATTCTTGAAATTAATCTGTAAAAATTGAATACAGGAAAGACATTATTGAATCCACTCGTATACTAGGATTCCCACCATCCTATAAAGTTCCCCGGTCCACATTTTTGGACCCTGAAAATGACAAATAAGTATCCACACAATTTGTGGTGGAAAATGGTCTGGACTTTATATATATATATATATATATATTTGTATGTATGTAACATGCATAGACATAGTAATTTTTACCAAAGAGGAAGAGAATCTCATATAGTAGATATCTCAGTGACAGTGGTCCAATGGCTATCGATGCCCAACAAGTCTGGCTTCTCTTTCTCTCTCTTTTCCTCATTTTTCTTTTCCTGAAAAGAAGAATTTCCAAGAAGCCAAACAAGAACCTCCCTCCAAGCCCCCCCAAACTTCCCTTAATAGGCAATTTACACCAGTTTGGTTCATTGCCTCACCAATCCTTATGGGAACTTTCCAAGAAATACGGCCCGGTTATGCTTTTTCAACTTGGCAACGTGCCGGCGGTTGTGATATCCTCCGCCGAGGCGGCGAAAGAAGTCCTGAAGGCTCATGACCTCGAAAGCTGCAGCCGACCCCCGTTACACGGCGCTCGGAAACTGACATACAATTATCTGGATGTGGCCTTTTCCCCTTATGGTGAATATTGGAGAGAGATCAGGAAAATCTGTGTTGTTGAGCTTTTCAGCATGAAGAGGGTCCAGTCATATGAGTCAATTAGGGAAGAAGAAATTACTAATATGATCAACTCGATATCTCGTCACTCCTTTTCTTTTCCTAATTCTCCTGTTGATCTTACGGAGAAGTTGTTTGCCTTTACAGCTAGTTTTATTTTCAGGATTGCTTTCGGAACTAGTTTTGAAGGGACCGACTTCAATCGCAACAAATTTTATGAACTAGTCCACGCCGCCGAGGCCACTATGGGAGGCTTCTGTGCCGCCGAGTGCTTCCCATATGTGGGATGGATTGTAGACTGGCTCTCTGGTCTAAATCGGAGGCGTGAAAAGGTTTTTCACCAGTTGGATAGTTTCTTCCAAAAGGTAGTTGATGAGCATCTCAATCCCAGGAGAACAAAATCGCAACAAGACGATATCATCGACGTGCTGCTGAAAATTATAAAAGAGCAATCTGGTTTTGCAGCTGCTATGCTAACCGAAAAGAATATCAAGGCAGTTCTACTGGTAATTATTAAGCTCTTAAACTTTTTAGTCCTTACTAAACTTGAAATTCTAATTACTTTACTTATGTTTATTTAGCATTGATCTGTTTTTTTTTTTTTTTTTACCCTGTTTTCAGAATATGTTTTTAGGCGGTGTCGATACTTCTGCGATTACGATGATATGGGGATGGCAGAGCTAGCCAAGAAACCAAGCGTGATGAAGAAAGCCAGGAAGAAGTTAGAAACATCATTGGAAACAAAGGAAGTGTCACTATAAATGACATTGACAAGCTCCAATATCTCAAACTGATAGTTAAGGAGACTTTTCGGTTGCATCCCGCGGGTCCTCTTCTTCTTCCAAGGGAAAGCATTTCGCGATTTGAGGTCAACGGTTATGAAATCGAACCAAAGACCCTAATCCAAGTGAACGTTTGGGGAATCGGACGAGACCCGAAGATCTGGACCGATCCAGATGAATTCATCCCGGAGAGATTTATGGATAGTGCCATTGATTTCAAAGGGCAACATTTCGAGCTCTTGCCATTCGGTTCCGGAAGAAGGATTTGTCCCGGAATGTATATGGGAACGACAACCGTGGAGCTTGGCCTTGCAAATCTCTTGTACAGCTTTGATTGGAAATTGCCTGATGGAATGAAAGAAGAAGATTTGAACATGGAAGAATCAGCCGGTCTTTCCCTTTCTCTCTCCAAGAGAACTCCTCTTGAACTTGTCCCAAAGAAGCACCTATTTGCTTAGAACAATATGGTTGGGAAGTTTTAATTTACCCTAGAAATAATACTTGTACCAACTAAGAATCTTTGCTGCATTTATTACTTTCTGTTTTTTATTTATCCTTTCTTTTTGCTATTTTTAGAATGAATCAGTTTGTTGTTCTCGGAAAACTTTGTTAATGTTCATATCATGAAGTCATTAAATAAGAGGCAATTTTGTCAAATTTATGTTGTTGATTTTTTTCCTGGTAAATGTTCATTGTATTGTAAGCATTTCACGTCCATGGTACCGTAAAGAATTTTTATTTAAAAAAAAAAAGTCCGAGAGAGACGTTTTGATAATGTATTGTCTTTTTATTTATCTTTTAATGGTGTTGGAGTCACATCAAAATCAAATAAAGATATTTTCAAGTTTTCATAGGATCTGGGTTGGTTATTTTGTCAGATTTCGGTTAAAAAAAATAGTATCTTGAGTGAAATCAGGTTTCGCGGACAAGACTCGTCACTTTGTTACTAAGTCTCTGTTTGGTGTTTCAACTCCAATTTAAATTTTTCATTTTAGTTTTTGTCTTTTTCTGAAAAGTCAACAAAAATTATAATTAGTTTTTAAAAAATCAATCAATTCTAATTTAAAAATTTCAATTCCAATTGGTAAACCAAACGCACTCTAAAATGTTTTTACGTCAAATTTCATGATTTAGGTCTTGACAATTTTATAGAGTAATTGATCAAAATGGTTCCTAAACTATTGTAGAGGTAACGGTTTGATCTCTGTTTTTTTAATTTTGACAAGACGACCCTAAGTGATGATTTTCATTTGGCTGGCTGAGTAACTGTGACCCGCACATCTCTGAAGTCATTAATTGCATCTTTCATAGTTGCGAAAAGCGACACTTCAACGCCTCCACGATGATTATTAATATCAACTAACAGTACTCCTTAATTTGGTCCAATACTCATTTAAAAAATTAATCTTGATATTAACATTAAATTACTATCTTATTATTCCTTACTTACAAATATTTTTATTTAAAAAATACCAAAAATATATATAACAAAATATATAAAATATTTTATTAATTAAACACAACATTTATCTTATTATTATTAAATTTTATTAGAATAAATACAACATTTATTTTTTATTTGGATAAAAAAATACACGTAAGTAAATACACTGATAATATACAATAGGATACAATATACATTCTGACTCTCACTAATCGACTACTCGCTAAAACAGTCTGACAAAAGGTATAATATATAGCCCTTCTTTTTGTACGAGATAAAATAGAAGAAACGATTGTTTAAAAAGAAGAAGAAAAAAAAAGAAAAAAAAAGGAGGAGAATACTTGTTAGTTGGTGGGTGAAATTTGAAATAATGCGAGGGATGTAATTTGTAATAATTAAAATTTATTTGCGTGAGTGATTAAAAAGTTAATGGCTAGGACATTGGATAATATCTTTCAACTTCTATATATTCAACAAGTGTCGTATTAGTAAAAAGAAACAGTTTTATGATCATGATTGATTTTTGTCCCTGATAATTTTTAGTTCCTTTGCTCCTTTCAAGGGAGAGCATATCGCACTTTAGACTCAACGGCTATCAAATCTACCCGAAAACCCTAATCCAAGTGAACGTATGGGGAATCGGACGAGACCCGAAGATCTGGAGCGATCCAGAGGAATTCATCCCGGAAGGTTTATGGATAATTCCATTGATCACAAAGGGCAACATTTCGAGCTCTTGCCGTTCGGTTCTGGCAGAAGGATATGTCCCGGTATGTATACGGGAACGACAGCCGTGGAGCTCGGCCTTGCAAATCTCTTGTATAGCTTTGATTGGGAATTGCCTAATGGAATTGAAAGAAGAAGATATCAACATGGAAGAGTCAACTGGTCTTTCCCTTTCTCTTCCAAGAGAACTTCACTCAAGCTTGTCCCAAAGAAGCACCTGTTTGCATTGAACTTCTACTAGTAGGTTTATTGAATATTTTCCCTAAAAATAAAATAATTTATTCCAATGAAGATGCAGCTTGTGCTAAAATCTTCATTATAGTTTATGTTTTTTTTTTTTCTCTTAAATTCCGTCGTTACTAGATTGGATCATGATTTCATTATTATCCAAAAAATAGTTTTAATTTTCACCTCATGAAGAAAGTAAAGTAATAGAATAATGATATTACAAACTTTTCCTAGTAAATTAATTTCAAAGTATTTTAACTATTCTACATGTATCTTATTGTAAAGGATTAAAGGGAAACCATTTTCTATAGAAAAAAGTAAATATATATTAGACTGAAAAGATGTTTCTTCTCACACGCAACCAAAGTTTTCAGGATTGAATTTGGGGAGATCTTTGGCAGGCATGGACTACACAATGCTGAATTTGAAGAAATGATTCACAGGGCAACAATCGTGTTAGAAAACTTGAAACCTCCGATTTCTTTCCTTACATGGGTTGGATTAATCTTGACAAGTTCAGCGGTGTTCCTATAAAAACTAGAGGGTACCTTCCATGAGTTAGATAATTTTTTTTTTTAATCATGTGACGGCTTTATTAAGAGAATCGCAATAGGACATCACAAGTTCCAGAAGATATTGTTGACTTGATGCTGAGAATAGTGAGAGATCAATTTGAGTTTGCGTTTGGCGCCTCATCAGTACGAGTTGTTTGACTTTTCAAAAACTAAATATAAATTTTTGTTGATTTTTCAGGAAAAAAAATATAAAAATAAGTTGAAAAAGTTTAGTTTGGAATGGTGTTTCCAAACACATGCTAAATTTGGCAAAGTGCAATTCACAAGAGATTGTACCAATTGGCCATCCTCATGGTCGCACTTGTTTTATTACTTGTTTGTTGATATTAGGGTTTTTGTGTGTGTGTGTGTGTACAAACTTGACAATAAGGTTGCGACTTGTGAGCACAGATTAGGTGAGATTTTGAGGTTTCAGATTTCCTAACCTACGGTGTGAGTTGATTCGGAATTTGACCTATCTAACATGCCAAAGTTAAGAATATATCTATGCAAATTAAATTTAGGTTGGAGAAAACCCAAACCTCGAACTGTCCATTATATAGATAACGTGCGGCATGGTTTTAAGACGGGCAATTTGGATTTATAGGGGTAATTAAATTTTAATAAAAATTATAGTGAATAAAAATTTTAGGAAACTAAAGGAAGTAAATGCCATGATTTTAAGATTTTTTTGAAAAGAATAATAGTAAATTATAGTATAAAATTTTAAACATAATGATAAATAACATAATCAAATCTATAATCACATCATACTGATAAAAACCTCTCATCCTTCTTCTTCTCTCTTTCTAATATGAAATTATGCATATAAATTTATTGTTAAAAATTAACCATAAATCCAAAATTTTTTTAAAAAAATCCGAGAAAATCTAAAGATTTAGTATAAATATATGTCATAATTTATCATCTTTGAAAAAATATGCTAAACTTCAAACATAAGTATAAAATATATTATTACTTACAATTTCTTTTATAAAATAAAAGAACTCATTTGCCTTTTGTTGTCAAAGTAGAAGCGAATTGAACTAGAAATCAAATTGATAAGCTCCAATGGCTATTGAGCATTTTTCAAAACTGTCGTGGAATCCGAAGCGTCCACGAATGTTTATGAAAATGGTCATGGAATCCGAAGCTTCTATGATAGTTTTGAAAAGCGATCATGGAAGCTTCAGCTTTCACAACCGTTTTTGGAAATTCAGTTTCGCGCTGTGTTTTTGCTGTACTTTCCACGATCATTTTTTAAAAACAGTCATGGAAGCTTTTTCGTGGAATCCACATTTTGTAGCAATGCATGCTCGTGGTTGGTGCCGGAGACACAGGCATCAGTTGGATCTTCTCACAAGAACTTTGTGACTAGCACTGTGAATTGCAGGCGGAGAAAGAGAGAGAAGGAAGAGAGAGAGAGTATGCGAGTGGGATGGAGCAGAGAGTTTTAGAGAGAGAACGGGAAGAGAGATAGAGACGGAGATGGTTCTGTTGAACAATGAAGAAGAAAAAAAATATAATGATTGAAAAATAATATGTAACCTGTGGGGGTAAAAAGAAGATTTCATCATGCATTCAAAATGAAAAGAAAAAAAAATCAAAATGACAAAATTATCATGAATTAAATTAAGACTGACAAAATTATAAGAAGGTGTTAAAAATTGGGCTCTTTCCTTAATTTTCTCATATTTTCGGGTTATATTCGGCCTCTTCAACGTGTTTTAATTATAAATAAACAAATAAATAATGGGCGCTCCCACATCTACTTTTTACGTGTGTCCGCTGGAGTTTTTCATGAGTGCTACTTCGTACCGGTTTACGCTGGATTGTAAAAACGAGAGTCCACGGCCTATACTTTTGCCGTTTTAATAACGTCGGAATTCTCTTAGTGAAATGAAAAAAAGATGCGTCTCTAGTTTTTGTCCGAAACTCAACTAGACTACCGCATAAAAATCGTACATTTTTGTTTTTGTTTTTTTTGTTTTTGTTTGTTTTTGTTTTGGTTGGAAATAAAAATCGTACGATTGAGACAGGTCACGAAGTGGGAGTTGGTAGTGGAATCTAACGTTTGAATTGTGTCTAAAATATAAAACTTATATTTGCCAGGGATAGCACATGCCTTAATATGATAAAATAATTAACATCAGATTAATATTAATATGATATATAATTAAATTAAATTAAATTAAATTATTTGTATTATATTGATTAAGAATGAGATATTTGTATTTTTTTTTAATCAATAGATTAAAAAAATTGATTATTTATGTAATTTTCTCTTTGAAAAAAAAAAAAAAAAACTTGACAGATTATCCAAATTTTTGAGAAATAGCTTTTGAACCTTGCAAAAAAAGCATGCAGGTAGCCACTTTGACAAATCGTCCCACTTTGAATGTGTGTAATTAAATGCTTGATGATATTTTCACCAAGAATTCACAAAGTCCGATAAAAAGTTGTCTAATTAAGTTTTTTTGCTGGTTAGGTTCTCTAATTAAGTTAATGTGTAAAAATTGGATTAATTTTAAGAATACCCTCTGGGTTATGTACTCTATTTTATTTTACCCCCGGAATTATTAAAACCGTTCATTATGCTCCCTGATACATATAAAACCATTCAAATTATCACTCTGTCCATCTCCATTTATAATTTAACAGAATCGTTGGTGTGTCATCCATTAAATTAATAAATATATTTTAAAATAAGTAAAAATAATAAAAATTTGAAGAAATTTCTCTCTCCCTCTTTCTCTCTCATACCTAACAAATTTTTTTTTAAAAAAATTTAAAAGTAATTTTGTACTAACCAAACCCAGATTGCGTTCTCTCCACTTCTCGCCCCTTTCCACTCCCATCTTCAATGGACTTGCAGGTCAGGCATTAAAATTATCACCATTTTTCAAGCAAAGTTTTTAGTCATATGTAATTGCCTTGTAAACAAGACCTGCACTACTTAGCTTAGTGGTGAAACCGTGACTGAAAACTTTTTGAAACAAAAGTTGAGCATTTGAATCTAGAATTGAAAGGTTTTGATTCAAAAGAAAAAAAAAAAAAAAGAAAAAAGAAAAAAGAAACTTTGACTTAGAATTTTCTAATTGTTCGTCTACAGAATTTGAAAATGCTCTAGCAAATACTCTTTCTTTCAAGAGCTCAAAACCAGATAAGCTAAATCCAAAGTCCATCAAGTCATTTCGCCGCCATTCTCTCGGAAATCAAATGACAAACGAAAGCCGAAATCAGAAATGCTCGAACCTCATGGTTGCGAGTCCGAACGATTTTGGCATCAAAGAACTTGTCGGTAGGCTAGATCATGAAGCAGCTAAGGGTGAATGGGATGAGGTTTGTTTCTATGAAAATTTATTTTTTATTAATATTTTTAAAAAAACTAATATTCATGTTTTAAAATATTTTAATAAATATTTAAAGCGTCCCACGTCAGTAATTCCGTTAAATTGATAAATGGAAGTGGATGGAAGCAACTTGAATGATTTTGTATATATTAGAGGATACAATAAACGGTTTTGATAATTCAAGAAGCAAAATGAAATAGGGTTTATAGTTGAGGGGGCATTATGAAAATTAATCCTTAAAAATTGAATACAGGAAGGACATTGTTGAATCGACTTGTATACTAGGTCCCCCACCATCCTTTAAAGCTCTCCGGTCCACATTTTTGGACCCTGAAAAATGATAAATTAAGGTTTCGTTTAGTTTGTTGGTTGAGTTTGAAAATTTTAAGTTTAAATTAAAAATTTGTCAAAAAACGCAAAATTTTTTTCAGAAAAAGATAAAAACTTTTTTAGAAAAAAAATAAAAATTAAGATGAAAAAAATACATTTTAATTGGAAATGAGCTAACGAACCAAACGTCCCCTAAGTATCTACAAAATTTGTGGAGGAAAACGGTCTGGACTATATATATATATATATATATATAGATAAATGTATGTAATATCCATAGACATCGTACTTTTCATCAAACGAGGAAGAGAATCTCAGTGACAAGAGGTCCAATGGCTATCGATGCAACAACAAACCTGGCTTCTCTTTCTCTCTCTTCTCCTCATTTTTCTTTTCATGCAAAGAAGAATTTCCAAGAAGCCAAACAAGAACCCCCCCAAGCCCTCCCAGACTTCCCTTGATAGGCAATTTACACCAATTTGGTTCATCGCCTCACCAATCCTTATGGGAACTTTCCAAGAAATACGGCCCGGTCATGCTTTTCCAACTTGGCAACGTGCCGGCGGTTGTGATATCCTCCGCAAAGGCGGCGAAAGAAGTCCTGAAGGCTCATGACCTCGAAAGCTGCAGCCGACCCCCGTTACACGGCGCTCGGAAACTTACATACAATTATCTGGATGTGGCCTTTTCCCCTTATGGTGAATATTGGAGAGAGATCAGGAAAATCTGTGTTGTTGAGCTTTTCAGCATAAAGAGGGTCCAGTCATACGAGTTGGTCATATTAATAATTTATTCTTTCCTAATTGACTCATATGACTGGATCCTCTTCATGCTGAAAAGCTCAACAAGAGATTTTCCTGATCTCTCTCCAATATTCACCGGGGAAAAGGCTACATCCAAATAATTGTATGTCAGTTTCCGAGCGCCGTGTAACGGGGTCGGCCGCAGCTTTCGAGGTCAAGGCCTTCTTTCGCCGCCGAGTACTTCCCATATGTGGGATTGTAGACTGGCTCTCTGGTCTAAATCCGAGTTGCGAAAAGGTTTTTCACCAGTTGGATAGTTTCTTCCAAAAGGTAGTTGATGAGCATCTCAATCCCGGGAGAACAAAATCGCAACAAGACGATGTCATCGACGTGCTGCTGAAAATTATTAAAGAGCAATCTGGTTTTGGAGCTGCTATGCTAACCCAAAAGAATATCAAGGCAGTTCTACTGGTAATTATTAAAGCTCTTAAACTTTTTAGTCCTTACTAAACTTGAAATTCTAATTACTTTAGTTATGTTTATTTAGAATTGATCTGTTTTTTTTTTTTTTTTACTCCGTTTTCAGAATATGTTTTTAGGCGGTGTCGATACTTCTGCGATTACGATGATATGAGGAATGGCAGAGCTAGCCAAGAAACCAAGCGTGATGAAGAAAGCACAGGAAGAAATTAGAAACATCATTGGAAACAAAGGAAGTGTCACTATAAATGACATTGACAAGCTCCAATATCTCAAACTGATAGTGAAGGAGACTTTTCGGTTGCATCCCGCGGGTCCTCTTCTTCTTCCAGGGGAAAGCATTTCGCGATTTGAGGTCAACGGTTATGAAATCGAACCAAAGACCCTAGTCCAAGTGAACGTTTGGGGAATCGGACGAGACCCGAAGATCTGGATCGATCCAGATGAATTCATCCCGGAGAGATTTATGGATAGTGCCATTGATTTCAAGGGCAACATTTCGAGCTCTTGCCATTCGGTTCCGGAAGAAGGATTTGTCACCGGAGTTTATATGGGAACGACGACCGTGGAGCTTGGCCTTGCAAATCTCTTATACAGCTTTGATTGGAAATTGCCTGATGGAATGAAAGAAGAAGATTTGAACATGGAAGAATCAGCCGGTCTTTCCCTTTCTCTCTCCAAGAGAACTCCTCTTGAACTTTCCCAAAGAAGCACCTATTTGCATAGAACAATATGGTTGACAAGTTTTTAATTTACTCTAGAAATAAAATTGTACCACCTAAGAAACTTTGCTGCATTTTATACTTTCTGCTTTCTACTTATCCATTCTTTTTGTTATTTGTAGAATGAATCAGTTTGTTGTTCTCGGAAAACTTTGTTAATGTTCATATCATGAACTTATTAAATAAGAGGTAATTTTGTCAATTTATATTATTGATTTTTTCCTGGTAAATTTTCAATGTGTTGTAGGTGTTCCACATGCATAGTATTGTAAAGAATTTTTATTGTAAAAAAAAAAAAAAAAGTTTGAGATAGGCGTTCTGATGATATATTGTCCTTTTTATTATATTTTTTAATGGTGTTGGAATCACATTAAAATCAAATAAAGATATTTTCAAGTTTTCATAGGATCTGGGTTGGTTATATTGTCAGATTTCGGCGAAAAATAGTATCTTGAGTGAAATCGGTTTTCTCGAACAAGACTCATCACTCTATTACTAAGTTTCCGTTTAGTGTTTCAACTCCAACTTAAATTTTTCATTTCAGTTTTTGTCTTTTTCTGAAAAGTTAACAAAAATTATAACCAGTTTTTAAAAAGTCAACTAACTCCAACTTAAAATTTTCAATTCCAACTTGTAAACCAAATGCATTCTAATATGTTTTTATGCCAAATTTCATGATTTAGGTCTTGAAAATTTCATATAGTAATTGGCCTAAATAGTCCATAAACTATTACAGAGGTGATGGTTTGATCTCTGTTTTTTTACTTTTGGCAAAGACGACCCTAAGTGATGATTTTCATTTGGCTGGCTGAGTAATTGTGACCCGCATCTCTGAAATCATTAATTGCATCTTTCACAGTTGCGAAAAGGGACACTTCAACGCCTACACGATGATTATTAATATCAACTAACAATACTCCTTAAGTTGGTCTCAATACTCATTAAAAAAAATTAATCTTGATATTAACATTAAATTACTATCTTATTATTCCTTACTTACAAATATTTTTATTTAAAAAAATACCAAAAATATATATAACAAAATATATAAATATTTTATTAATTAAACACAACATTTATCTTAGTTATTATTAACTTTTATTAGAATAAATACAACATTTATTTTTTATTTGGATAAAAAAATAAACGTAAGTAAACACACTGAAAATATACAATAGGATACAATATACATTCTGACTCTCACTAATCGAGTACTCGTTAAAACAGTCTGACAAAAGGTATAATATATAGACCTTCTTTTTGTACGAGATAAAATAGAAGAAACGATTGTTTAAAAAGAAGAAGAAAAAAAAAAAAAAAAAAAAAGGAGGAGAATACTTGTTAGTTGGTGAGGTGAAATTTGAAATAATGCGAGGGATGTAATTTGTAATAATTAAAATTTAGTTCGTGAGTGATTAAAAAGTTAATGGCAAGGACATTGGATAATATCTTTCAACTTCTATATATTCAACAAGTGTCGTATTAGTAAAAAGAAAGAGTTTTATGATCATGATTGATTTTTGTCCCTGATAATTTTTAATTCTAAACAAAATGAAGAATCATATGTCCATGTAGTTAGAATTCAGAATTTATATTGCGGTAGCATTTTTTAACTGGGAAATAGATTCTTGTGTATTGGGGTTTTTCGTTTCTTTTTTTTTTTTTTTTTTGACATGATCAATTAATCGCTATTAAATCTTCTCTTCTTTGTGCAACATGATACTTACATGACAACAACTACGTAGCTGGCCAAGCAACTGTCTGACATCATCTAATATCGGACCTTACACAACGCTATTAAATCTTCTCTTCTTTGTTTATTCTCAACAATGTAGAAAGAAGGGAAAAAAAAAAATTGTCAACTATCGTCTTTTTTTTTTTTTTTTTTTTTTTTTTTTTTTGTGTGTGGAAATGGAGAACCAAGAAACAAAGCGAGATTAGAAAACAGAAGCACACAACGATAAAGGAAGAGAAAAACGGAAGTAGAACCTACAAGATGAGTTCTTAATTAAAAAATATTCTCATTAAATGATTTGGTATTAGTCATTACGCATGATAGATACATTATTGGTGTTGGATTTTGAATTTATCCCACATAGTAAAATTATTGGATCATGGAACTTATACCAACTTTTTTAGAAATAACATTAATGCAAATGAATTCTATTAAATACGTTTATCATGGTATGTCTCAAAAGACCATCAATTAATAGGGGTAGCTATAAAATTATCTTTTTATTTTTCCTTCTCCTTACAATGTGCTTAGATTTCCGCGCTTTATGTTCCATTTTAAGATCACGATCCGTTATTAAATTACACGTTGGTGCATGTATTGCAACAAGGATACAAAATGTTAGATCTAAGAAGAATAAGAAGACAAAACGTCAGACTTAATAGAGGAGTAGAAGAAACGATTGTTTAGGGGGGGGAAAAAAGAATACTTGTTAGTCATTGGGTGCAATTTGAAATAATATGATGGGTTTAACAAGATTTAAAATTAAAAAAAAAAATGAATGTAACGCGTAACAATAAAAATTTAGTTCGTGAGTGTTTAAAAAAATAATGACTCCGACATTAGATACCATCTTTCAACTACTATATTCAGAGAAAATGGCGTATCAGAAAAATTAAGAATTTTTTTATTTTTTCATTTTTGTCTCTGATAATTTTTGATGCTAAGCAAAAGAAGAGCCGCACCCATTTAGTTAGAATTCCGGAATATGTTACGGTAGCATTTTTCTTCTTGAAACTTAGAAATAGATGTTTTTGGTTTCTTCTTAGGCTCCGTTTGGTTCACCAGTTTGAGTTGAAAATTTTAAGTTTCAATAGTAATTTTTGTTGACTTTTCAGAAAAGACAAAAAACTTTTTCAGAAAAGACAAAAAACTTTTTAAAAAAAGGACAAAAAAATCAGTTCAAACTAATAGTTTGAACCGACCAACCAAACATGCACTTAGAATGTTCTCTTCTCTGTTCATTCTCAACAATGTAGAAAGAAGAAACAAACATGTTGTCGTAGCACTTTTTTAACATTCGAAAATGAAGAACCAACAAAGAAAGCGAGATAAGAAAACAGGAAGCACACAACGAAAAAGGAAGAGAAAAATTATGGTAGAGCTCACAAGATGAAGTTCTTAATTTTGAAAAAGAAACATATCTACACTCTTATTAAATGATTTGGTATTATTTATTACGCGTTGATATATATATATATATATATTATATATTAGTGTTGGAAGTTGAATTTAAATTATTGGGTTATGGAATTGATGAAGTTGAATTCCATCAAATCTGTTTTCATGGTATAAATCTCAAAAGACCATCAGTTAATAGGCGTAGCTTTTAAAATATCTTTTCTTCTTATCCTCATATAATGCACTTAGATTACTTTACTTTATGCTCCATTTTAAGATTACTCTAAATTACACGTTGCATGTATGTAACACGAGCGAGAATTGAAAATAAAATATGAGATTATATCCTTTTCAGTTGCATTATTGAGCTTTCAGATTTTTAAAACGATGTAAGGGTTGCAGTACGCTATAATAGCAACAATTCATCTTTAAAAAAAAAAAAAAAAAGAAAAGAAAAGTAAACAAGTAATAATTTTCACACGGCAAGATCCTCAGGTGGCCAATAATGCATTCTGATGTATTTCTATCCACCACAAAGAAAATTAAATTGAAATAAAAAAGTAAGGAAAAGCCTGTAGGCTTCTTTTTATATAATATTAGTGTATACACGTGCAACAGCACGTATAGTATTATAATGCGACGATTAATAATGTAAAACTTATAGATTGATGATGACATATCTTTTAGTATTATAAATAAGATAAAACAAACGAAGTTTAACAAAATCTTTTTTTCAATTTCATCGTTATTAACATTTTCTAATTGTTAAAAATTACGTCACAAAATAGTAGAGAAATTTTTTAAATGTTTTTTCTTATTATCGTATAATGCGCTCAGATTACTATACTTTAAGCTCCATATTGAGATCACTTCATTACACGTTGTTGCATATATTGTAACATGAGCGAGCATTGGAAATAAAATATGGATTAAGTCATTAATGAGCTTTGAGATTTTTAAAATGATTTAAGGGTTGGAGTACGATATAACAGCAACAAATCATCTTCTTTTTTTTTTTAATTACAAAAAATAAAAAAAGTAAACAAGTATAAATATAATGTATTTCTATCCGCTACAGAGAAAATTAAATAAATAAAAAAAATTGTTGAGGTGGCCGATAATACATTCTAATGTATTTCTATCCATTACAGAAAAAATTAAATTAAATAAATAAGGAAAAGCCGGCAGGCTAGGTTCATTTTATATAATACTAGTTGAAATCACGTGTTTCACACGTGTGAAGTGCATACTCACTAAAATTGTTAAATATTTATCTTATGATCACAAATGTTAAAGTTTTCAATGACATTATATTTTTTGACAATACATAAATAAAAATATTTTATTTTTAGGGCCAAATTTGAGTAAGAAAGTAAATTAATGAAAAATGATTTTTATGAAAACAAAAAAAAAGGGACAAATTTAGAAATAGTTAAAGGAAGAGAGAGAGAGAGAGAGAATAGAAAAATGTAACAAATCAAGAAAAAGTATGTATTAAAAAAAACATCATCACAAAAACAAAATAACTTAACTAAATTTTATTAAATAATATTTTTAGAACTTCACTCTTTTAATTATATAGTTATAGACTAATGCATACAAGTGCAAAAGCACGTATAACATTATAATGTGATGATTGATAATGTAAAACTTATAGATCGATGATGACATATCTTTTAATGTAATTTATAAGATAAAACAGAAGAATTTTAGGAAAATATTTTTAATTTTATCATTATTAATGTTTTTTAGTTATTAAAAATTACGTCACAAGATAGTAGAGAAAATTTTTTTACAATGAGAAAATTAATAAAATGTCTGAATAATAATCACTTTGACAAAATAATATATTGTTGGATTTTAATAAAAACTTTTAAGTAAGAATATATTTTGAAACAACGATTTTGAAAATGAGAAATTAGAATAAAAAGTAGCTTTAACACGTGTTTAAAGATAAGAAATTTTGAGGAATTTAAAAATAACGATTTTAGGGGGGAAAAAAAGACAAAATGAAAAGTAAGAGATTGTAAAGAAACTATAAGGGAAAAGAGAAAGTGAGAAAGGTTAAAAAGGAAAAAAAAAAAAAAAGCACAAGTTAAAAAATATATTTGAAGATTGTAATGAAAACATATTCTAAAAATAATTTGATCAAGACAAATTAGAACAAAAATATTTTAAGGATATATGTTAGAAATGCGATTTTAGGGAAAGAGCAGTGAAACGAACTCCATTTCCAATTTTCAAATAGTCATTAATTGTCATATTTTTATTAATAGATATAATCGGTGCATCAATTTTTTAAACATTTATCAATAAAAGAATGATAACTCACATCCATATAGGTTGATATTTTAAAGTTAGGATTAGAGTTAGTATCTTTAAAAACATCTCCAATGCAATAATTTTTTTTAAATTAATTTGATTGGATATTTTCCTATAATTTTGTCATAAATAAAACCTTTTATAAATTAACAAAACAAAGAACAATCAAAGTTGCATAGATTGAAATTTTAACTTTGAACTTTGACTTTTGAGTTTTGAGTTTTTAAATAATTTAGGGATATCTTGTGATTATAATTTACTCTAATAGGACCTGTATTAGGTAACACAACAAGAAAAATCAAAATAATATAATCACTCTTTGCAAGAAAAAAAATTAAATAATTAATCATTACGATTAAATCGTATATCTTAAAATGAATTTATTAAAGCCGTATGTTAATTATAATGTAGGGTGATGGTGATTTGGTTGTAAGAAAGATCTATTTAGAGTCTTCACTTTTATCAGGTCTCAGATTTGATTCATAACTTGAGGTTTGTTAGCTATGAAGACCTATGGTCAAGTTCCTTGTCATCTCGTCAGTGTGATAGATGACCACTGAAACAGAGGGTGTGAAGACACCATCAATCTCTCTCTCTTGGACCATTAATTCAAGTAAATCGGGTCTAAAAGTAAATCTCTCATTTTTATTTTTCATAACTTGTTTATCTAATGAGACATATACTTCAATTTTTACGTGTGCCAGATAGATCTGTGAGTACTTTTGATAGTGTCAAATAAAATACTTTTCCAATGTATATTTTTTTGTATTGATATTAATATCGAAGAACTCATTCCCACTTTGTTATCAAAGTCGAAGGGAATCGAATTAGAAATCTAAGTGATAAGCTCCAATGGCTATAGATGCCCAAACGCTGCCTCTCATTCTCTTTCTTCTCCTCAAATGTTTTCTCATGAAAAGGAGAACTTCTAAGAAACAAAACAAGAACCTTCCTCCAAGCCCTCCCAAGCTTCCCTTCATAGGCAATTTACACCAGCTTGGTTCGTTGCCTCACCAATCTTTATGGCAACTTTCCAAGACATACGGCCCTGTTATGCATCTTCAACTTGGCAAGATGCCAACCGTCGTGATATCCTCCGCCGAGGCGGCAAAAGAAGTCCTGAAGACTCATGACCTCGACAGCTGCGGCCGACCGCCATTACAAGGTGCTCGGAGGCTGACATACAACTATCAAGACGTTGCCTTTTCGCCTTACGGTGAATATTGGAGAGAGATCAGGAAAATATGTGTTGTTGAGCTTTTCAGCGTGAAGAGGGTCCAGTTGTATGAGTCAATAAGGGAAGAAGAAATTACTAATATGATCAAATCGATATCTCGTCACTCCTTATCTTCTCCTAATTCTTCTTCTGTCGATCTTACAGAGAAGTTGTTTGCTCTTACAGCTAGTATGATTTTCAGGATTGCTTTCGGAACAAGTTTTGCAGGGAGTGACTTCAATCATAACAAATTTAATGAAGTGGTCCATGCCGCCGAGGCCACTATGGGGAGCTTCTCTGCCGCCGAGATCTTCCCATATGTGGGGTGGATTGTTGATTGGCTCTCTGGTCTAAATCGGAGGCGCGAAAAGGTTTTTCGAGAGTTAGACAGTTTCTTCCAAAGGGTGGTTGATGAGCATCCCAATCCCGGGAGAACAAAACCGCAACAACAAGATATCATCGACGTGCTGCTGAAAATTATGAAAGAGCAAGCTCGTTTTGGAGCTGCTTTGCTAACTGAAAAGAATATCAAGGCAGTTCTCTTGGTAATTATAAGCTTGTAAAATTTTTATCCCCTGCTAATTTTAAAATTCTTGCTTTAGTACTTATGTTTCATTTGTTTGACTTTTTAACCAACTACTTTTCATGCTTAAATAACAGATTTTTTTTGTTTTTTTGTTTTTACTGATTGTAGGATATGTTTTTAGGTGGGGTAGATACTTCAGCAATTACCATGATATGGGCCATGGCAGAGCTAGCCAAGAACCCAACTTTGATGAAGAAAGCACAGGAAGAAGTTAGAAACATCGTCGGAAACAAAGGAAAAGTCACTGATAGTGACATTGAAAAGCTCCATTATCTTAAAATGATAATTAAGGAGACTTTCCGATTGCATCCCGCAGGTCCGCTTCTTCTTCCAAGGGAAAGCACATCGAAATTTAAGGTCAATGGCTATGAAATCTACCCGAAAACCCTAATCCAAGTGAACGTATGGGGAATCGGACGAGACCCGAAGATCTGGACTGATCCAGATGAATTCATCCCGGAAAGGTTTATGGATGGTTCCATTGATTTCAAAGGGCAACATTTCGAGTTCTTGCCATTTGGTTCCGGAAGAAGGAAATGTCCCGGTATGTGTATGGGAACGACAATGGTGGAGCTTGGCCTTGCAAATCTCTTATACAGCTTTGATTGGAAATTGCCTAATGGAATGAAAGAAGAAGATTTGAACATGGAAGAATCAGCCGGTCTTTCCCTCTCTCTCGCCAAGAAAAATCCTCTTGAACTTGTCCCGAAGAAGCATCTATTTGCATACAACACATGTTAAGGAAGTTGTTAATTTTCTCTAGAAAAAACACTTGTACCAACCTAGAAAATTTGGTGCGTTATGCAACTTGTGCTAAAGTCTTTGTCTCGGCTTGTACTTTCTGTTTTTTATTTATCCTTCTTTTTGTCGTTTGTACAAGGATCGGTTTACTGTTCTCAGAAAACTTTGTTTATGTAATAAAATAGAAGGTAATTTGGTCAAATTCATATTATAGTGTTTTCCTTCCTGGTAAATTTTCAATGTATTACAAGTATTCTACATGTATATTATTGTGAAGAATTTCAAGGGCAATCATTTTTGCAAGGAAAGGAAAAAAAAAAAAAAAAGGACTGAGAGAGGCATTCTGATAATGGATTGTCCGTTTTATATCGTTTTGGTAAGTGTACATATACGGTGTAGTAAGATTTGGTCTCTTATGACAAGTTGGGATCACACTAAAATCAAATAAAGATTTTTTCTAGTATTCATAGGATCTGCCTTGGTGATGTTATTGGATTTGGGTAAAAATATATGTGTGTGTGTGTGTGTTATATACATAGTAATTTGAATGGAGAAGTTAAGATTGTATCTTTTGCTTTTGGCTTCTACTTCTCCTTTTACTAGAATTAAAAGTAGAGATTTTATCAAAAACATATATAGCAACCCCAAACTAACTCTTAGAATGTTATAGAAGTGTGTTGTGCCTTGAAGCCAATAAGGAAAATTTCAAAATCATTTTAAAAAAATTAATCCTGATATTAACATTAAATTAATATTTTATCCTTCTATTATTTGCAAAATATTTTATTAAAAATACCAAAATAAAACAATTACAACCTATTTTAATTATTTTATTAATCTAATATTATATTTATCCTAATTATTATTAACTTTATTAAAATAAATACATAATTTATTTTTATTAGAATACAAAATACCCATTATTAGACACACTAATAATATACAATATCATACAATATATATTCTGACTCTCACGAATCGACTACTAGTTAAAACATTCAGAAAAAAGGTATAATATATAGCCCTTCCTTTTGTACTAGATAAAACATAACAAACGATTTTTTAAAATAAATAAGAGAGAGAGAGAGAGAGAGAGAATACTTGCTAGTTGGGTGAAATTTGAAATATTAGTAGAAAAACTACTGTAACGCTAGATTTCTTTAGAACAAGAATACAAAACGTTAGATTTAAGAAGAAAAAGAAGACAAAACGTTAGACTTAATAGAAGAGCAGAAGAAACGATTGTTTAAAACAAAGAAAGAAAGAACGAGAGAATAGTTGTTAGTTGGTGGGTGAATTTTGAAATAAAATGATGGGTGTAACAAGATTTATAATAACAAAATGAGTGTAATTAATATGTAAAAATTAAATTTAGTTCGCGAGTGTTTAAAAAATTTATGGCCCGACATTAGTTAATATCTTTCAACTTCTATATCCATTAGAAAAGACATAGTAGAAAAAAATTTAAAAAAAAAAAAGAAAGAAAGAAAGTTTTCTGATCATGGTTGATTTTTGGCTCCTGCAATTTTTAATGCTAAGTAAAATTAGAGGAACCATATATCCATGTAGTTAGAATTCAGAATATATTACGGTAGCAAACTTTTTTTCCCCCCTTGAAAATGGAAATAGATTTATGTGTGTTGGGGGCTTTTTTGTTTCTCACCCAATTTTATTATTACTATTATTATTATTATTTATTTATTTTTGCTTCTTGCCCAATTCTTGTGAATCTTCTCTTCTCTATTCATTCTCAATAATGTAGAAAGAAGAAAACAAAAATATTGTCGTAGCTCTCTCTCTCTCTCTCTCTCTCTCTCTCTCTCTCTCTCTCTCTCTTTCAAATTTGATAATGGAGAATCAAGAAACAAAGCGAGATTAGAAAACGGAAGCACACAACAGGAAGAAAAAAAGGGATGTAGGGCCTACAAGATGAGTTCTTAATTAAAAAAATTATTCTAGTTAAATGATTTGGTATTATATATTTCATGTTGATATATATTAGCGTTGGAAGTTAAACTTATCCCGTATAATTAAATTATTACGTTATGAAACTTGTGCCATTTTTTTAAATTAAATTTTGGAGATGAATTCTATCAAATTTATTTATCCTGACATCGGTCTCAAAAGACCATTAATTAATAGGCGTAGCAATAAAATTATCTTCTTTTCTTCTCCTTTTATAATGCGCATAGATTTCTATACCTTATGCTCTATATTTTTAAGATCGCTATCCATTATTAAATTACACGTTACTGCATCTATTGTAACAAGAATACAAAATGTTAGATTTAAGAAGAAGAAGAAGAAGACAAAACGTAAGATTTAGTAGAAGAGTAGAAGAAATGATTGTCCTTTTTTTTTTTTTTTAAGGAAGAGTACTTGGTAGTTGGTGGGTGAAATTTGAAATAATATAAACGATGTAACAAGATCAACAACAATAAAATGAGTGTAATATGTAACAATTAAAGTTTAGTTCGTGAATGCTTTAAAAATTTATGACTCTGATATTGGATAATATCTTTCAACTACTACATCCAACAAATGATGTATTAACAAAAAGAAAGAGTTTTCTGATCATGGTTGATTTTTGTCTCTGATAATTTTTAATGCTAAGCAAAAGAAGAACCACATACATGTAGCTAGAATTCAGAATTTATTACGGTAGCATTTTTCTCCTTGAAACGGGTAAATAGATTTTTGTGGATTGAGATTTTTTGTTTCTTGCCCAATTCTATCGGATCTTCTCTTCTCTGTTCATACTCAATAATGTAGAAAGAAGAGAACACAAATATATATTGCCATATAGCTCCTTTTTTTATTTGAAAATAGAGAACCAAGAAACAAAGTGAGATTAGAAAATTGAAGCACACAGCAAAAACGAAGAAAAATGGAGGCGGGGCTCACAAGAGTTAACTAAATTAATTATTCTTATTTAATGAATTGGTATTATTTATTACAGGTAGATATATTAATATTGGAAGTTGAATTTATCTCACATAATTAAATTACTGGATTATAAAACTTAAATATGATTTGGATATCATTTTTTTTAAAATTAGTTTTTGAAGATGAATTCTATCATATTTGTTTATCATGGTATCAGTCTTAAAAGACCATCAGTTAATATAGATGTAGCTATAAAAATATCTTGTTTTCTTATCCTCTTGTAATGCGCTTACATTTCGATACTTTATGCTCCATTATAAGATCACTCTCCATTATTAAATTACAAGTTTTCTTTTTTGTTGAATTAAATTACACGTTGTAAAATATATTATAACATAAGCGATAATTGGACACAAAATATGGATTATGTCCTTTTCCGTTGCATTAATGAACTTTGAGATTTTTAAGATGATATAAAGGATTGGAGTACGATAAAACAGCAACAATTCATTTTTTTTATTACGGAAAAAAAAAAAAAGGAAAAGTAAACAAGTAATAAATTTCTCACAGCAAGATCCTCCAAAGATTGCTGAGGGGGCCGATAATGCATTCTAATGTATTTCTATCTACCACAAAGAAAATTCAATTAAAAAAAAAAGTAAGGAAAAACCGGCAGGCTTCTTTTTATATAATACTAGGGCATACACGTGCAAAAGCACGTATAGTATTATAATGTGATGATTAATAATCTAAAACTTATATATTGATGATTATATATCTTTTAATATAACAAAAAAGATAAAACAAATGAAGTTCAACAAAGTTTTTTTTTTTTTTTTTAATTTCATCATTATTAATGTTTTTTAATTGTTAAAATTACGTCACAAAATAGTAGAGAAAATTTTTGCATTGAGATAATTAATAAAATGTCTTTATAGTTATCACTTTGACAAAGCAATATCTTGGTGGATTATAATTGAAATATTTGGGTACGAACAAAATGATAAATTATTATAAAAAGGTATTTTAACACGTGTTTAAATTAAGATATGAATTTTTGAGGAATTTGAAAATATGATTTTAGGGGGGAAAAAGACGAAATGAAAAAGTAAGATTGTAAAGAAAATGTAAAGGAAAAGGAGAAAGTGAAATATTAAAAAAAAAAAAAAAAAGGCACAAGTTAAAATATATATTTGAAAGATTGCAATGACAACATATTCTAAAAATGATTTTATCAAGAAAAATTAGAATAAAAATATGTTAAGAATATATATTAAAAATGGATTATAGGGAACGATGCGTGAGGTATACCAACTCTAATCCCAATTTTTGAATAGTCATTAGTTGTCATATTTTTAGCAGTAAATACAATTGGTGTGTCAATTTTTAAATATTTATCAATAAAAGAACGACAGCTCACATCCACATAGGTATTCAAAATTTGTGATTAGAGTTGATGTCATTAGGAACATCTTCAATGCAATGTAAAATTGTTGAGTCAATAGTAAATTTTGGTATTTGGATGAAAAAAAATTGCTCTTCAGTATAGTGCTATCTATAATATCAAATTTGTCATATGATAAAATTTTGACAAATTTATTACAAAATATAGCCAATATCAAATTTAACACTTGATTTTTATTGATTGTTATCTCAACTTTTTTATAATAATATTTTCATTTTTATTTTATTTAAATATTAAAAATTTATTTTTATAAATTTCAAAGTATAATAATATAATAAAAAATAGAAATAGCATTTGAAATAGCATTTTGTGATATTGCTATTTTTCATAGACTTTTATAACAAATGTAGCAAAAACAATGTAAAAAAAAAAAAAATACCACATAAGAAAGATACGTAAGCAAAAACATGCTATTAGTGGATTTGAACCCAATCCTCTTGGCAAGGAAAAAAGCTTTCTACCAATTAAACCACAACAACTTAATACAACAATTTTCAAAAAATAGAAAACGACAAAGCAAGAGTTTTAAAAACAACAATTTCATGAAACCTTTTGGACGATTTCAACATGAATAGTGTAAGTAAACTCTCTCTTTTAGTATTTTAGTATTGTTAGGAAATATATATTTTCGCTGTCTTTTCTGTCGTGTTCTGAATGAACTTTAACGCTGCAACATAGATGAGCACGTTACAGGGAAAAAAAATGAAAAAAATAAATAAATACACATATAAATATATAAATAAATAAATAAACAGAAGAGCAGAAGCAGATATTTTTCATTTTCATCAATAAAAAGATCTTTTTTTAAGTCTGAGGATAATTATGGTACTATTTTTAAGAAAAGGACTTGATTATTTTTGGTAATTAATATGATACAGCAGGAAAAAAAAAATCCTCAGAAGAAAAATAAATAATAACTCGGTGCTATTTTTAGAAGCTATGAAAACGAGGATGAGAAAGAATATTGGATCAATTCAGAAGTTGGAAGAGAAATTTAGAACTGAAACCTCCTGTATCTTTCATTTTTGGTTGTTTCCCAAGGATCTTTTTAAAGAATAATGAGAAGAGAGACGGAGAGAAAAAGTTAGGAGAGAGAAGAGAAGAAAATATGGATGAACGTAGAGAGAGAATACAAAGAAAGCAAGCACAAATGTAACTGTGCAAACTGCACAGTACGTAGAACAAGATAATATACTAGATTGGTATTTGTACTTTTCTGATTGGTATTTGTTAGAACTCATGATTTGTGAATGATTGACTGTGAAACCGAAGAGCAACACATTTTATTTAAATTTAAGTTTTTACTTTTTAATTTCTTAAAATAAGGGGGGCTAGGAAAGAAAGAAAATTTCACCTTAAGCAAAAAAGTGTGCAGCAAAATAATAATAATAATAATAATTTCAATAATAGCATTTCTAAAAATTTTAATTTTGAATCCAGCATCACACTTCAATATTTTTCATTTTTAGCTTTGCTACATTGGAAATGTCGGTCCGACATATGTACTTTATCCAATATACCCTCAATAAGAACCTACACCAAATTCCCTTTCTTTTAATTTCAATAGTAGCACTTTTGAAAATTTTTTATTTCAAATATAGCACCAATTTTCAATACTTTCTTTTCAAGTACCATCATATAAGATTTTGTGGGTGCCAAATAGTTAGACTGTAGAAAATATTCTAGAGTTTTCATCCTAAAGCTGATAGTGCTTACCAATGATAGGAATTATTTATGGTAATTTTGATAATTAATTATAGAAATTATGATGTGACTAATAAATTATAATGTGTTTAATTATATACGAATAAATTATCTGTGTTTATTTCTTTTAATTCTAATTATAATTTAATTTTGTTAATTTATAGTTTAAACCTATTTCCCTTTTTTTGTTCTTAATTTGTTTTGTACCAATTGAATGCTAGCTTCTCGTTGGGTAAAGTTCGTAAATTATATTTGCTTTCTAAAATTTAAAAATAGAGAGTAATCAAGAATAAAGTTATTAGTTTAGTCCTCATATAATATGAAGAAAGACAACCATTACCCATGAATTTTCAATAGCAATGTTATATTAGATACAATGTGCTAAAAATTTATAATTATCATGAGAGTATAATAATCATAACCACGAATTATCAAATATGATGTCATTAATAAAAGTCTATTGGTAAAGGTTGTCTTTTATCAAATTATTTGAGGACTAGACTAATAACTTAACGCTTTATTATTCATTAATAAGAAATTTTAGAAAAACACATATAATTTAGGAACTTTATCCAATAAGAAGCTAGCATTCAATTGTTACAAAATAAATTAAAAAGAAAAAAAAGGAAACGGATATGATTACAAAGAAACAAAATGAATAGTAAAAGGCAAAGAAATAAATATAGTTCCTTAAGAAGGATATATAGTTATCATGATTATTCATATACAATTATTATAAACACATTATAATCCGGTGATAATCATAATTACTAATAGTAATGTCATGATGACTATATGAATTCGTTAAAAAAAAAAAAAAAGGATTACTATACAAGTCATAACAACAATTAGTACTGTAATTGTTATCATTTCTAACAGCGGACGGAATTACTATATGAGCCATAATGATGATTACTATGTTAATTCTTATCATTAATACCAACGGTTTTTGAGCTGAAAACTCTGGGTTTTTTTTTTTTCTACCATTTTAACTATGTACGGGACATATAAAATTTGATGTGGCGGTGCTCAAAAGAAATGCATTGAAAAGAAGTGCTAGATTTGAAATAAAACAAATTTCAGAAGTGTTATTATTAAAATTAAAGAGAATGAAATTTAGTGAAGGGATCTTATTGAGGGTATATTTGGTAATATATATGTAGGACCCACAAAATATGTTGTGGTAATGCTAGAAATGAAAGTATTTAAATGTGATGTTGGATTTGAAATAAAAGTTTTGAGAAGTGCAATTATTAAAATTGATCCAAAAAAGAGAGAGAGAGGGAGGAGGATGAATCTTCTTTTTATATATTTCAAATTTGTAAGAACTTTCCTACTTGTCCACTAACTCCATTTTCTTAAAACAAAAAAAGGAAAAAAATCTGTCATTTATTGGTTACTTAATTCTTCCTATATTCTATATTTTAAAGGTTTATTCATGGGATAATTATGCTCCATTGCACACATTCGAAGCTAGGATTGACATATATATGTCACAGACATAAAACTATTTCATAATGTGCCATAGTGTAAAATTTAATCTTTCTGTGAAGGCCATATTACACTCAATTCACTCAGGTTAAATTAGGGTTCTTCTCTTGTCCTTTCTGTTTATCTTTCTTCACTCGTCAATTTTGCACTTCCACAAAGTACTGCCACCACCACGCCCTGCACCTACCATCGCCACCCCGTCTTCCTTTTGATGCATTGTTGCATATCAAAGATAATGCTGCCAAAAGGAGTACTGCAATTTCGAGAATCAACGTCGACGGTCGCATAGCGAAGAGATCTCCTCAACCGGTAAGATCTGTAGGTGGAACTTCTATAGCGTTTTTGCTAGGGGTCTCGTGTGGAGCTGCGCAACGACACTCGTCATGGCGCTACCATCGACCACATCCAACTTGATACTGTCGTGACATTTCAGGATTTGTTTTTCTGAATTGTTGATTTTTCTGAATTTTTTTTTTAAATTTTTTATTTGTTTGTAAATTTTGTGTGTTATTTGTAATTGTATGGGCTTGTTTCGTTTGTAATTTTTCAAGAGAATTCCGATGACAATGGTAGTAGCATAGTAATGAGGCAGTTACCGATTGGATTACGGTGGTTACCTGTTAGAAAAGTGATCAAAAAAGAAAATAATAGGTGCATCTGAAAATAAATAAATAAATAAATAAAGGACTTTGAACTGATATTATTATCTTTTTCAGTAGGAACAAAATCTTATAAGGATCACAACTTCGAAAATAGGATTAAGCCGAGATAGCAAAATTTGAAGTTCACGTAATAAAACTCCCGCAATAAATCACAAAGTAGTTAATTATTTTGCTACTATAAATACCAAGAAATTAGGATTAAATTCCTAACACTAATATCTTTCTGTTTATAATTAAGAAACTAAAATTCGAATTTAATTTTACAAAGTACAGATTGACAATGAAAGGAAATGAAAAACCGGCAATGGATGGAAGGCGGTGACAAATTTAGATGGCAATAAAGAATTAAATACCAAAAATATGTGAACAAATGACAGCAATTGAAGGACGGCAACTAGGAAAAACGACATCAAAAGAGAAAACGACATTTACGCATAAAAAATAACATGTGAAAACGACATCATGGAGAAATCAGCTTAAAAAAACGACAACAAATGAAAAACGTTATAAAAGAATCAAATCAAGAGTTAAAGCGAAACTATTATTTCAAACGCCAATGGTGGAAAAACGACAACAAACATATTGCATTATTTAAAACTAGAAAAATACCAAAAACATTAGCCTAAGTACCATTTTTACCCTCTTAACAAATACCAAACCTTGTGGAGAGACGACATTGATGGATGAAAATGGCAACAAGAGAAAAACAACAAAAAGTTTATGAACGCCAATGGAGGGAAAATGGGTGTTTGATAATAGGGAAAGTAACACAAAGTTAAATTTGTGATTTACGGGGATGGTTTTAATTGTAAATATTTTATTATGTAATTTTCATTTATATTAGAAGATGCACTTGTATATTTATTGTATTATTCATGTCAATGAAATATATATAGTCATTCTTAAAATTTATACTTTATACCTTCTTATTATCTAGAACATCATTTTAAATTAAAATATTAAAGCGCCTTTTGGTTTTTGTTTTTGTTTTTGTTTTTGTTTTTTTTTTTTTTTCTGAAAAATCAACAAAATTTTAACTAATTTTTAAAAAGTCAAACAACTACAACTCAAATATTTCAATTCAAATTGGTCAATAAGAGGGAAGCTTAAACCGACATAGAAGTAACGTCATATCTAGTTACCAACTAATTAAATTGTAATTGAGCTTGTCAAACAGTTCACTAATATGATGCATACCTGCTGTCTACAAAAGAGCCAGCAAAAAGTCATTTTCTAAAAGGAAATTGTCTCTCACGGAAGAACAGAAAGGTGTTTTCAACTTTTCATGTCCAAGAGCTGCTCAGAGATATAGAGATTTTGAATTCTATTAACAAAAATATTGGTGATCACTTTTGATTTCAGAGAAGAACCCTATTCCTTTATTATTTAAGGGGGTGTTTGGTATGTTAGTTTGAGTTGAAATATTTTAGTTGTAATAGTAAATTTTTTTGAATTTTCAGAAAAGATTAAAAATTTTTTGAGAAAAAGATAAAA
>CM046385.1:2290846-2365846 GCA_025413485.1 Ficus microcarpa | reverse complement strand
AAAAATTTAAAATAAGTTTGGAATGAACCGTTAGCCAAACTCCCCCTAATTGTTCGGTCAAAATATTCCTCTAATATCATTTGGTAATTAATAAGTAAAACTTGTCTACCATGTGGCTAGTTCTTCTTACCCTGCTTTTACACACACACACACGCGCACACACACATATATATTAACTCTTCTGTTTCTCATGAAAATTAAGCAAGATCAAAGTCAAGAAAGAAGACAAGCGAGTTCTTCCGGATCTCTACTATTTGTTATAAAATCCTTCCAACAATTTCTTTAATTTAGAAAAGAAATTGAGGTGTTCTAAAAGATTTGGAGTCCCTCCTATATAATCATTTCCTTATTCTTTTCTACTTTCAGACAACCATAAATGTAAAAGTCCTTGAACTAATCCTTCCACCGGCCCTTCCTTTTCATCCACTTTTTTCTCCCACTAAACACACTCAAATAGTCTTCAGATGACATGCTTAACACATTAAAAAAATTTATAAAAAAAAAAAAAAAAAAAAAAACTAAACTAAACTAAAACTAGTGCGTATATGTAGCTATATTGCTGTAATGAAGTAAAAGCACGTGGTTGAATTAGTATGTTAAAACAAGTAGATCCTTATCTGTAAGAGGAGAAAAATCAGAAAAAGTCACCATCAAAATACATTTTATTAAGCAACAAATTTCAACGAAAAAAATCCCGTGGCTGAACAACTACAAAAATTCTAAGATCCTTTTTCAAAAGCTGCTCGGATTTCAACTCAAGAAATTGATAAATAGACATTTCCTAGAGAGGGAAGTGGAAAAAATATAAATAATAAATAATAAGAAAATGGCATTTTGATTTATCAACTGCATATGATCTAGAGAATCGTCACGGTCAATAAAAAAGGTTATCTTCACCTTTTAACATGACGATAAAGCTAAATAGATGACATTTGACACTCAACTTGAACAACCGTTAACCCACCAAAAAAAAAAAAAAAAACTCAGGAAAAAAAAAAAAGAGTAAGGGTCCCACTCATATTAATTTCAAAGTACACCAAAAAGTGTGACACCATAGTATGGAAATGTAAAGTTAGGAAATAGAGATGACGAAACAACAAAATAGGGGGTGAAATTCAACAATTAGCAAGGAAAAATGAAGGTTGATCCTTTGCTCTTCCTTTTTTCAAAATAGTTGTTATCAAATAAGAAGAAAAATCATATAGTAGAAGTCTCAGTGATAAAAGTACTCTAATAATGGCTGTAGATGCCCAACAAGCCTTGCTTCTCTTTCTCTTTCATTTAATAGACAAAAGACTGACCGTTTAAGAGGGAAGATTCTAGTAAGGATTATTATGAATGGACTCTCTTACAAATACAAGTTTACAAGTGAAAAACGGATAGTTATCCAAAGAAAACAAATATATTGTAATTAAGAAATTTCATATTTCCTAATATGAAAATTAACACAAATAAATTTAAACTCCTATACTACAATCAATCAATCTAAAAATTGAAAATAATAATAAAAAAATAATTTAAGTAAATATCTGACAATATCTCATTTCTCAAAAACCAATACACCGCGAAACCAACAATATTGGCAAACACTTCTCTTAAGGGAAATGGATTAAGAATCAACTTTTAGTCGCCAAGAGAAACCATGTCTCAACTTAAACTTTTCGATTAAGATGTAATGTTCGGGCAATAGGACGAGATTATAACGATTGGGATGAACCCGAAGAAAGGTTCACCGATAGCTCCATTGATTACGAAGGGCAACTGGAATTGCAAGTTATAAGATATCCAGTAAAGGTAACCCACCCCACTGGCCAAACTTAAGCCATGAGGTACCCAGAAGTCGATGTCGTGTGATTCGGAAGTCGCATTTTCACTTCGGTTGATAATATTCGGAAGTCGATGTCGTATATGAATGATAAGGAAATTGGATATCACCAAAAACTTCAGAAACTATAGAACTTGTTTAAGGTGATTGTGAAGACAATTGGTGTACCATGTTGCATAGAAACACGTTTCTTTCTTATAGTGAATGAGGTATATTGATTTGTAAATACAGCTAGAATGTGGACAACACGGTAACAATGACGAAAATAGGAATATTTACATGTATGATCAAATTGGAGTCATGGTTTTAATAAATATCCAGAAAGAAACTTATTTGTACAATTGAACAACAAACAAAATTTATTATATTGTGTTGACAAAAATACCCTTACATCTAATTCAAAAAATAAAGAGTAATTGGCTTAAACGGTCCCTAAACTATTGAAGATGTGACGATTTTATCTCTATTTTTTTAATTTTAGCCGAGATAACCCTAAACTTTGTGTTGACAATTATAATCATTTACATTCAAGTCCGTTAATTTATAATGGAATGAATCATGTACAATGCATGTGATCTAATTTGAGATGGTATTTTAGTAATCTAATAATAAATAGTTTAACAAAAATCTAAAAAAAAAAATCATAGGAGTAGAAGCCCCCTCTCTCTCTTCCCCCTCCCCTCCCCTCGAATTAGAGTAGCAAAAGCCCATATATATATATATATATATTTTTTTTTTTTTTTTTTTTTTTTTTTTTTGGGCTCCCCCTTCCCCTCCCCTCGAATTAGAGTAGCAAAAGACCATATATATATATATATATATATATATATATTTTTTTTTTTTTTTTTTTTTTTTTGGGGTGGGAGGGGGCGTTTCCAAGGACGGAAGAGACGTCACAGGGTGCAGGGGATCGATGGTTCAACAATGATGGGTCACGTAACCTTTTCCATTAGAAGATTAATGGAATTGGATGGAAATGACTAGATTATCACCATTTACAGAGTTTAAGGTTGTTTTAGTCAAAATTAAAAAAATAGGAATCAAATCGTCACCTCTTCAAGTTTAGGGACCATTTAGGCCAATTACTCAAAAATAAAATGTATTATATTCTCTCCAAAAATATAGACACAATAATATCACAAACCAAGTTTTAATAGTTGGAAATTGAGATCTAAAATATCTTATCATTTCAAGTGTTTGAAATTAAATAAATAAACGAATAACCCATAAAATCATATCTCCCATTCCACAAACGCAATATTTCCATGTTGCTAGGTTTTTTTTTTCTTTTTTTTTTTTTTTACACTATAATACTAATCTAGTTTTTTTGTTACTCCATATTTAGACAATTATCCATATTATATTGACCATGTCTTTTTGTTAAATATCATCTGGTCATTATATTGCTTGTCTTTCTCATCAATATGGTAATGACTTGGTCATTTTATTACTTTATGTCTATAAAATGGTATACTATCAATACACTTCATATAATATTGATCGATACCATATTGATTCATATATCGATCCATACCATATGGACAAATGAATGTGTGGAATCGAACAAATTTGAGAAAAAAAAATGCTCGATTCGCTAAATAGCAACCAATATGATTTCAAGACATTTCCTTATGAATTTAAATTTTAGAATGATATATGACGAAAGCTTAATAAAGCTACAAACGTGAATAAATGATACATTTACCGTAAAAAAACACCACCATATAGGAGAAAGGGTAAAAGCGGAGAATTGAATATTCAAATTTGAATTTTTGTTTAAATTTTCAAAAAAGTTGACTTGTGTTTATATTATAAAAGGGGTGTCTCAAAATGACCATTTTGTGTAAATACCTCAACGAGGACATCATTAATTTTCTGTGTTTCTATTGATGTTTTCTTAAAATGACGACGCCAACATATTTCAAAATTTATTGAGATTTATGTTTGTCGAAATATTATTCCTCAACATAAAGATTGAAATTTCCGTAAATAATATATATTTTTTAATCGTTGCGTGGTATGGAAAAAGTAATATAAGCACAAGAGATTACAAAATAGCAATCTAATTCAGGATGTCTTTTTTCCTTTAAAAAAAAATCAACGGTTTTTTTTTTTTTTTTTTTGATAGAGTAGAAAAGAAAAAAAAAAGTGATTAGTGACAAAACTTGGTAATAATTTCATATTTGACTCTATCTGACTCCATCATAACGTGAATGATAGATTTTGCTTCTCTTTTTTGTTTCGTTTTTCTGATGCAAACAAACAAACAAACAACAAAAACCAACATTCATGTTTCCGATGAAGCTTGAGAGGTGCAATTCGTTTTGTTCACGTATTAGCTAGAATGGTTGCAATCGAGATATTAAATCTGAACAAAAATGTTTGATAGAAACATGTAAATATATATATATATATATATATTTAAATAGATATTAAAAACAAGTCATTTTAATAAGATAGAATGGCCCATTCAACATTTCTGTAACAAATATATCCAAATGGCCATAAACAGCTTAAAATGGCCATCCTCCCAACGGAATGGACAATCTAAATTTTAGACTTTTTGTTTTAAACTTCCAAACGTTAGTTTAATGGTCCATTCGAAGCGAAATAGTCCAAAAATATATTATATAAAACAATCGAGGGTCGTACCATAGAATTGCAACTCATTGATTTCTAGAACTTATATATAGAGCCAAAAAAATGCCAACGCATGGCAAACTGGCACCTTTCGATATCTCCTGTATCCAACAAAATATCCAAGTTCTTTTATGATAGTTTTCTTTCTTTCATTTTTTTTTAATTTTTAATTTTTTTTATGAGAGTTTGTCGTGTGTGTATGTACATATGTATATAAATACACACACACGTAGGGTTCAATTTTTTTGCTTGTATTATGAGACCTACACCGAAACAACAATTCTACAAGTAGAGCTCTACATGGAGAAACATATCCCTACTAACAAGCTTTCTATTTCTTTTGAAACAAGTGGGGGCAAAAAAAAAAAAAAAGGATTAAGGAAATGGCATTTTGATTTATATACTCTGTACCTAAAGAGCCGTGACGATCACGATGTTAAGGGGGAAAAATAAAATAATAAAAAATTTCACTTTCACTCTTAACAAGACGATAAAGCCAAAGAGATGACACCATATAAAATGTAATTGACACTCAACCTTGAATATACAGAACCCTTTAACTAACAAGACGGTAAATGTACCATATATATATATATATATATATATATTCCAAAGTAGAGCCAAAAAAGTGGGACACCACGGTACGGAAAATATAAAGTTAGGAACAAGAGACGGCAAAAACAACAATTAGGACGAAAAAAGAAGGTTGATCTTTGGCTTTTCCCTTTTTTATAAATAGTTGTAATCAAAGAAGAAGAAAAATCATAGTAAAAATCCAAGTGATCATAAACTTCAATAATGGCCATCGATGCCCAACAAGCCTTGCTTCTCTTTCTGTTTCTGCTCCTCACATGGCTTCTCATGAAAAGGAGAATTTTTAAGACACAAAACAAGAACCTTCCTCCAAAACAAAACAAACTTATATTGCTCTTGCCATTTTATCTGATGTCATTAGGATATTTTTGATTTGGGTTGACGTTGATTCCATTACCATAACACTTTTGGCGAAGACTAAAAGCACAGGATGAAATTAGGAGTCCTATGACGAAACGAAAACCACACCGCCAAACCAACATCATTTGCAAATTTCAATATCTCAGAAGGGAAACCATGCCCCAACTTAAACTTTTCGATTATGTAATGTTCGGGCTATTTTTATAAATACTAAATTTTTTTGAAATCTTTGCGTGGTATAGAGAAAGTAAGATAAGAACAAGAGATAACAAACTAGAAATTTGATCCAGGGTACCTTTAAAGAAAAAGAAAAGAAAAGAAAAAAAGTAATTGCTAACATAATCTAGTAATAATTTAACATATAACTCTGTTGTATCATTATCGATAAACGTTGCTTCTCTTTTTTGTTTCTTTTTTTCTGATACCAAAAAAAAAAAAAAAAAAAAAAAACTACATTCACGTTTCCGATGAAGCTAGAGAGGTGTAATTCGTTTTGTTCACGTCTTAGAATGGTTGTGATGGAGATATTTTTATTCGAAAGGAAAAAATATGAACAAAAATATTTAATAGAAATATTTAATATATATTTAAATAGATGTTAAAAACAGCCATTTAACAAAATTAAAATGGCACATTTAACATTTCCATAATAAAATATCCAAATGGTCCCATTTTTAACAGGGTGGGCGGGGCGGGGCGAGACGTTTCCATTAACAGCTTAACATGGCCATCCCAATGGAATGGACAATCTAAATTTTGGACCACCCTTTTTTTAAAATGAATTTCCAAACGTTATTTAAATGGTCCATTCGAAGCAAAATAGTCCAAATATATAGATGAACAAAACGAGGGTGGAAATATCTCTCTCTCTCTATGAAAATCTTTCTCTCTCTCTCTCTTTATATATATAGAAAACCTTGTTGCAATCAAATCTAGAGATCAAATCTCACCAAGCAACTAGCATCCTTCGATCGATATCTCCTGTATCTAAAAAAAAAATATCCAAGTTCTTGTATGATTTTTTTTTTTTTTTTTTGGTGACGAATATATGATGAGAGTTTGTCGTGTGTGTGTGCGTATCTTTTGACTTGTGACTATTATGATGTTGATCGGGAAAAATAAAAAATGGAAAGGTCTCTTTCACACTCAACACACTTCAAAGCGTAAGAGCTGGCACCATATAATTGACACTCATCTTGGAAAAAAAAAAGAGAGAGAAGGTACATGTACGTCTCGTCATGTAGTAATTCCAGAGTACAGCCAAAAAGTGGGACACCACAACAAGTAAATGTGAAAGTTAGAAACTGGAGAAGACAAAAAACGGCAATTAAAAGAAGGTTGATCTTCAAATAGTAGTCATCAAAGAAGAAGAAAAATCATAGTAGAAATCTGAGTCATAAACTCCAATGGCTATTGATGCCCAACAAACCTCGCTTCTCTTTCTCTTTCTTATCCTCACATGGCTTCTCTTGAAACAGAGAATTTCTAAGAAACAAAACAAGAACCTTCCTCCAAGCCCTCCCAAGCTTCCCTTCATAGGCAATTTACGCCAGCTTGGTTCATTACCTCACCAATCTTTATGGCAACTTTCGAAGAAATATGGCCCGGTAATGCTTCTTCAACTTGGCAACTTGCCGACCGTTGTAATATCCTCCGCGGAGGCGGCGAAAGTAGTCATGAAGACTCATGACCTCGACAGCTGCAGCCGGCCGCAATTACAAGGTGCTCGGAGACTCACATACAACCATCAAGACCTCGCCTTCTCGCCGTACGGTGAATATTGGAGAGAGATCAGGAAAATATGTGTTCTTGAGCTTTTTAGCGTGAAGAGGGTCCAGTCATATTGGTCAATAAGGGAAGAAGAAATTACAAAGTTGATCAACTCGATATCTCATCACTCCTCATCTTCGCCTTCTTCTCCCGTTGATCTTACTGAGAAGTTGTTTGCTCTTACAGCTAGCATGATTTTCAGGATTGCTTTCGGAACAAGTTTTGAAGGGAGTGACTTGAATCACAACAGATTTAATGAAGTGGTCCAAGCGGCCGAGGCTATCATGGGAAGCTTCTGTGCAGCTGAATACTTCCCGTACGTGGGGTGGATTTTTGACAAGCTCTCTGGTTTAAATCAGAGGCGTGAAAAGATTTTTCATGAGTTAGATAGTTTCTTCCAAGGGGTGATTGATGATCACCTCAACCCCGGGAGAAAAAAACTGCAGCAAGATGATATCATTGATGTGTTGCTGAAAATTGTGAAAGAGCAAACTGGGTTTGGAGCTGCTCTTCTAACTGAAACTAATATCAAGGCAGTTCTCTTGGTAAGCTGCAAAACTTCTAACCCATGCTAGTTTTAAAATGTTTGCTTTTTAGTTATGTTTTCTTTTGTTGCTTTTTAACCGATTCTTTTGAAATTTCTAATATGATATTCAATTTTCTAATTGCAGAATATATTTTTAGGTGGGGTGGACACTGCTGCAATTACCATGGTGTGGGCAATGGCGGAGCTAGCTAAGAAACCGACCCTGATGAAGAAAGCACAGGATGAAGTTAGAAACTGCATTGGAAACAAAGGAAAAGTCACCGAAAGTGACATTGAACATCTCCATTATCTCAAAATGATAATTAAGGAGACTTTTAGGTTGCACCCTCCAGCTCCACTGCTTCTTCCAAGGGAAAGCATATCACACTTTAAGGTCAACGGCTATGAAATCCACCCGAAGACCCTAATCCAAGTGAATGCTTGGGCTATCGGACGGGACCCCGCATCCTGGAAGGATCCCGAGGAATTCATCCCCGAGAGGTTTATGGATAGTCCCATAGATATCAAAGGGCAGCATTTCGAGCTGTTGCCATTCGGCTCAGGTAGAAGGGTGTGTCCGGCTATGTATATGGGAACAACAACAGTGGAGCTCGGCCTTGCAAACCTCTTGTATAGCTTTGATTGGGAATTGCCTAGCGGAATGAAGAAGGAGGATATCAACATGGACGAGTCCACTGGTCTTTCTCTTACTCTCAACAAGAAAACTCCACTCAAACTCGTCCCCAAGAAGCACCTCTAGTTGCATACAACAATCTTCTAGTAGAAATATAAACAGAGAATAAAAATTTGCTGCATTATGTAGCTTGGCCTAAAGTATTTGTTTCGATATGTATTTTCCTGTTCCTTTTTTCATTTAGTATAAGATAAAAGGATCAGTTTGTATTGTCTGATGGGGTCTTATTTTCAGCTATTTATGTATGAAAAGGTACTATCTAATTCAGCATTAAACAGCTGTTACATGCTTAATGTTCACATGATTATGAAAGTTAAACAAACAACTACCACGTGCGGAACAAGAAAACTGGGGTCTTCAGAAAAGAACCATTGTCTTGATGATCAAATACGGTTAGACAATACATATTTGTGAAATGAAATCTTGCTCAACAGCTCTGCTTGCTGCAGCTTCTTGCTCTGCTGCCACTTTCCATGTTGTAATCTCTTCTTGAGCAACAGCAATGTCCAACATTAGTCCTTCAATCTGGCTGATACTGTAACGCCCCAATATAAACTAACCATAATATTAGAAATTGATATTAGAAATTAACATGGGTAATTTCTGGCAGAAAGATAGGTCCAGCTTTATATATGGGAACAGCAATGGTGGAGCTTGGCCTTGCAAATCTCTTATACAGTTTGGATCGGGAATTGTCGGCCGCTCTTTCTCTTACTCCACTGAAACTAGTCCCAAAAAAGCACTTCTAGTTTCACAAAACATCTGCTGTAGTAGAAACAATGAACGGAAAAATGAGCAATTTTGCTGAATTCTGTAATAAGCAAGTGCATCATGATATCCCAACTAGATCGGTACCTTTTTAATATCCTATGTCCTGTGTCAAATTAATTAATAACAATAAAAGAATTACAAATATAAAATCCAAACACACTTGCACATGCTCAAGTAAAATAATATAGAACAAAAGCATGATAATAAAAGCATTCGTAGATGTCAAAAAACAGAAAATCAAAACAAAACACACAATCTATTAAATTCAATTCAAGCCTCGATCTACTCCTTGTGTCCTGAAGTCTTTGTTTCAGTTTATATTTTATGTTTTCCACTCTCTTTTTGTTTTTAGTACAAAGGATCTGTTTATATAGTCGGATAGTGTCTTCTTTTTAGCTTCGGCACTTTGTTGCTGTTAAAAGCTTAAAACTAACAGTAATTCCACACAGTGTCTCTAATACTAAAGTCTAGAGTTCAATCCCACACCCAAAGTTCTTTGGAAAAAAAAAATGAACATTATACCGAGTTCCCGTTGTGCCCATGATTCGGGAAACAGAACTCAGGGAAAATGCTGCTAGAAACAAAAATAAAATACAATTTTAACATGTTTACTTACAAGACCATATACGGACACCTTCTCGAGTAACTGTTGATTCTGCCTTCGATAGACGAAAGACCGACCGTGTTATCGTCGTTTTTAGTTTTTCAAGCTATAAGCATATTCGCAGTGAGGAAATAGAGAAACATTTCAGACGTATTAAACTGAAAAATCAAAATTTATTAAAAAAAAAAGGGCAGCAGCAAAAGAAAAGGAAATTTTCCCACGCTCTAAAGCGGGAAACTTCTAAGGCTCTTACCATATCATCACATGTCATTAGAATATTTTGATTTGAGTTGATGTTGATTCGATTACCATAACACTTTTGGCGACGACTAAAAGCACAAAATGAAATTAGGAGTTGTATGATGAAATGAAAACTACTCCGGGAAACCAACATTATTTGCAAATTTCAAGGGGAGTTTGGTGGAGTAGTTTGAGTTGAGATTTTTAAGTTGGAATAGTAAATTTTTTTGAATTTTCAGAAAAGACAAAAAACTTTTTGGGAAAAAGACAAAAACTTTTTAGGAAAAAGACAAAAAAAAGTTTGAGTTGAGTTGAATTGAGTTGGTTTATCAAAGAGGGAAATATCTCATAAGGGAAACCATGCCCCAATTTAAACTTTTCGATTATGTAATATTCGGGCTATTTCTGTAAATATTATGTATTTTTTTAAATCTTTGCGCGGTATAGAGAAAGTAAAGTAAGAACAAAGAGGTAACAAAATAGAAATCTGATTCATGGTGCCTTTATAGAAAAGAAAAATTAAAAAAAATAAAAAATAATTGCTAGCATAATCTAATAATAATTTAGCACATGACTGCAACATAAGTTGACTGATAAACCTTGCTTCTCTTTTTTGTTTCTTTTTTTCTGACACAAAGAAAACAAACAAACAAAAAAACTTACATTCACGTTTCCGATGAAGCTAGAGAGGTGCAATTCGTTTTGTTCACATATTAGAATGGTTGCGATGGAGATTTTTTTATTCGAAAGGAAAAAAATATGAACAAAAATATTTAATAGAAACATTTAATATATATTTCAAATAGATGTCAAAAACAACCATCTTAAAAAAATTAAAATGGCACATATAAAACACCTTTCGATATCTCCTGTATCTTAAAAAAAAAAAAAAAAAAAATCCAATTTCTTGTATGACTTTTTTTTTTTTTTGGCGACGAATATTTGATGAGAGTTTGTCGTGTGTGTGTGTGTAGAGTGACTTGTGACTATTATAATGTTAATCGGGAAAAAAAAAAAATAAAAAGGTCTCCTTCACACTTAACATACGATAAAGCGCAAGAGCCGGCACCAGACACTCATCTTGAAAAAAAATATAAAATAAAAATAAAAAAACACAAAAAAGAGAGAGAGAAGGTAAATGTACATCTCACCCTGTAGTAATTCCAAAGTACAGCCAAAAAGTGGGACACCACGACAAGGAAATGTAAAAGTTAGGAACTAGAGATGACAAACACGGCAATTAAAAGTAGGATTAAAATTGAATAATTAGGAGGCAAAAAGAGGGTTGATCTTTTGCTCTTTCTTGTACAAATATAAGTTATCAAAGAAGAAGAAAAATCATAGTAGAAATCTGAGTCATAAACTCCAATGGCTATTGATGCCCAACAAGCCTTGCTTCTCTTTCTTTTTCTTCTTCTCACATGGCTTCTCTTGAAAAAGAGACTTTCTAAGAAACAAAACAACCACCTTCCTCCAAGCCCTCCCAAGCTTCCCTTCATAGGCAATTTACACCAGCTTGGTTCATTACCTCACCAATCTTTATGGCAACTTTCCAAGAAATATGGCCCGGTTTTGCGTCTTCAACTTGGCAACTTGCCGACCGTCGTAATATCCTCCGCGGAGGCGGCGAAAGCAGTCATGAAGACTCATGACCTCGACAGCTGCAGCCGCCCTCCATTGCATGGTGCCCGGAGACTCACATACAATTATCTAGACTTGGCGTTTGCACCTTATGGTGAATATTGGAGAGAGATCAGGAAAATATGTGTTCTTGAGCTTTTTAGCGTGAAGAGAGTACGGTCATATTGGTCAATAAGGGAAGAAGAAATTACTAAGATGATCAACTCGATATCTCATCACTCCTTATCTTCTCCTTCTTCTCCTGTTGATCTTACTGAGAAGTTGGTTGCCCTTACAGCAGGTATGATTTTCAGGAGTGCTTTCGGAACAAGTTTTGAAGGGAGTAACTTGAATCACAACAGATTTAATGAAGTGGTCCATGAGGCCGCGGCTACTATGGGAGGCTTTTGTGCAGCTGAATACTTCCCGTACGTGGGGTGGATTGTTGACAGGCTCTCTGGTTTAAATCAGAGGCGTGAAAAGACTTTTCACGAGTTAGATAGTTTCTTCCAAACGGTGATTGATGATCACCTCAACCCCGGGAGAGAAAAACAGCAGCAAGATGATATCATTGACGTATTTCTGAAAATAGTGAAAGAGCAAACTGGGTTTGGAGCTGCTGTTCTAACTGAAACTAATATCAAGGCAGTTCTCTTGGTAAGCTGCAAAACTTCTAATCCATGCTAGTTTTAAAATGTTTGCTTTTTAGTTATGTTTTCTTTTGTTAACCTTTTTACTGATTCTTTTCAAATTTCTAATATGACAATGAATTTTCTAATTGCAGAATATGTTTTTAGGTGGGGTGGACACTGCTGCAATTACCGTGGTGTGGGCAATGGCGGAGCTAGCTAAGAAACCGAGCCTGATGAAGAAAGCACAGGATGAAGTTAGAAACTGCATTGGAAACAAAGGAAAAGTCACCGAAAGCGACATCGAACATCTCCATTATCTCAAAATGATAATTAAGGAGACTTTTAGGTTGCACCCTCCAGCTCCACTGCTTGTTCCAAGGGAAAGCATATCACACTTTAAGGTCAACGGCTATGAAATCTACCCGAAGACAATAATCCAAGTGAATGCTTGGGCTATCGGACGGGACCCCGCATCCTGGAAGGATCCTGAGGAATTCATCCCCGAGAGGTTTATGGATAGTCCCATAGATATCAAAGGGCAGCATTTCGAGCTGTTGCCGTTCGGTTCAGGTAGAAGGGTGTGTCCAGCTATATATACGGGAACAACAACAGTGGAGCTTGGCCTTGCAAATCTCTTGTATTGCTTTGATTGGGAATTGCCTAGCGGAATGAAGGAGGAGGATATCAACATGGAAGAGTCCACTGGTCTTTCTCTTACTCTCAACAAGAGAACTCCACTCCAACTCGTCCCAAAGAAGCACCACTAGTTGCATAGAACAATCTTCCAGTAGAAATATAAACACAGAATAAAAATTTGCTGCATTTTGTAGCTCAGCCTAAAGTCTTTGTTTCGATATGTATTTTTCTGTTCCTTTTTTCGTTTAGTATTAGGATAAAACGACCAGTTTGTATTGTCCGATGGGGTCTTATTTTCAGCTATTTATGTATGAAAAAATTCTATTTAATTCAGCATTGAACTGTTGTTACATGCTTATGCTACCGGTAATTCCATGGAAATCTCAATTGTTGAAGTCTAGATTTCAAATACCATGCCCCAAGACCAGAACTAAAAACTATAAGGATGGGTTCCCACGAGCCCGTAAAATAACTCTATTAAAAAGTGGCCATAAGAAACAATGATAAAATACGAATTGGAGATTAACTTGCTTACTCACAAGGTGATAAATGGACATTATCTTGAGTAAACCGTCTACCATAAACGGACACCCTCTTGAGTTACTGTCGATTCTTCTTCTAATAGGTGAAAGTGCGAATGGGTACACACCAATGGATGGAGATTCGCAGTGTCGTTGTCGTTTTTGGCATTGCAGGCAATAAGCAAGTTCAAGGTGAGAAAATAGAGAAATGTTTCAGAATTACTAACGGAAAAAAAAAAAAAATTTATCTGAAGAAAGAAAAACAAAAGAACAAAAAAAAAAGAACAAAACAAAATAAGTACAAATATAGTTTTGCCTGAAGATGCTGCCATGTGAAAATGATTTACTCCCAACTTTTTACCATTGCAAACAAGAAGACCTTGAAGAATGAAGCGATCTAAAACTAACATTTTCCTTTTTATCTCTGTACTGATTTTGAAAGATACACGAAGAAAGTATTAAGAAGAAAAAAATAAAAATAAAAATAAAAATTTGTATGGTCACAGAAAAGGTTCCGAGAGCTCCATTTCGTTTGAACTATGTTGTTGGGCGTCAGGTCGGTTGACGCCTACGAAATCCATGCCAAGCCACTGCCAAGGCCAGCATAAATATCTGGGCCGATTTCGGCCCCTTGAGTCTTCCCGGTTATCAAACTCTTCAAGCTGACGGGTAAGCTCCTCTACTCTATCCCTGAGCCTTGACGCCCTAGAGTCTGCCAGTCTTAACGATTTCTCTGCAGCATCTCTTGCAGCCATGGCTGCTGCAGCTGTCTCTTCTTTGAATTTGAGTTTCTTCTCTGACTCCAACATGGCTCCCTTTGCCTCGTCAAGTTCCTGCTTAAGTGCCGACAACTGCAAATTTGAACACAGTTCAAATGTTAGAAGCAAAAGAAATGATGACAGAACCATGTTACGTCTGCCTTAAATTTACGCATCAATTATTTGCATGTAGCCATTAATGTCAGCCTGGTTGATTTTGGAACAACCTAAGTCGTAGATCGATCAATGTATCATGGGCACAAGTATTTCTTATTCAACTTTCCCATTTATACCATTGCTCATCACACAAATGAAATCAGGCTAGGCCGAAATGTTGTATGCAAATAATCTCTTACTATCAACTCTACCCACACTGCTGCCTCACCTCTTCGTCATCTAATCTATGACCTAAATGCTAATAATTCTACTTTCCACGACACATCAAGAACATGGTAGATATCCAACCTTCGTCAGGTGTCATTCTCTTTTACTTTTATTTTGCATTGTTTTTCTTTCATTCTCTGTATGCCATTCTTATCTCTTCTAATAGACGACTAGTTGTGCTAGGACCAAATATTTCAACAGGACATTTACGAAGTCAATATTCTTAGAGAAGTTGATCTCTTAAATGTATACACCTTCAAGAAAATGTTAATGTTCACATCATTAAGAAAGTTAAATAAACAACTACCACATACGGAACAAGAAAACTGGTGTTTTCAGAAAAGAACCGTTGTCATGATGATCAAATACGGTTAGACACTACCAATTAACAATCATACCTGTGAAATGAATTCTTGTTCAACAGCTCTGCCTGCAGCAGCTTCTTGCTCTGCCGCCACTTTCCATCTTGTAATCTCTTCTTCAGCAGCTGCAATGTCCAACATTAGTCCTTCAACCTGGCAGATACACAGGCCAACTTATAATCCGAGAAATATAGTTGTCTCTTTTAGACTAGTTCCTAAAATGAAACCTTCTGAATCATTTACCATATACTATAAACTATAATAAATAAAAATGAGAAAAACAAGAGAACAGATTACTCAATTAAACTGTAAATGAAATATAAGTGACATACACTTTCGTTTGCCACTCTCTCCTTATCTTGAAGTTCCTCAATCTGATACAGTCTATGCTCAAGCTCCTTGGTTTGAGCCGCTATGTGCTCTTTGAGTAAACTTGACTCTGCCCTTTATGCAGAAAGCCGGTATAGCAAAAGTACATAATATTTTAAAAAAAAAAAAAAAAAAAAAAAAAAAAAACCCCACGTCAGGGTACTTAGAAACGTAAATGCTCATAATCTCACTCTGGAAGAAAAATGGTGCACACGTAGTCATCAACACACATTGGCACAAAACATGTTAAAAGTACCTTAATTCCTCCACAGAGTGCTGCAGCTCAATGATCTCAAGCTGAGAAGTCTTAACAATATTCTCCAAAGCGCCAGCCTATGTGCAACATTTTAATATATCTCAGCAAATACAAACTTGGGTTTGAAACAGAAATCAAAGTTGAATAATACTCAATTCAATCCAATACCACTAAAAACTTACCAAAGTGTATATTTCATCCTCCTCTGCCTCTAATGAGTCAACTTCATCGCTTGAATTCAGAACTCTCTTATCCCCGATGAGCTTACCAAATTTGAAATCAATACCAGATTCTTTTAAACCATTTTCCGCTACCTGGAACAAATCACTCGTTTTGGAAGATGGATTTGATGTAATCTTCTTTGACAACGCACTCCTAAGTAAAGAACCAATATGTTCTTTCTCCATGTTTAACCGAGCAACAGTTTCATCTAAACTCTTCATTTCACGATTCTTTTCCTCAACCAAATCCCTCGTCTTTTCAATTACAATTCTGGCTAATTCATAAATGGATTCCATCCCAGCTAAAGATGCACGTACATTTTCCTCCATGTCTGTTTCTTGTGGGAGAAACAAGGAATCCGAGAACTCAGACTGATCCACATTTCCGGCATCAACTATCTTGATAACCTCAAAAATCCGGTCATGTATTCTTGATACCAAATTCAACTGATCAAACAACAGAGGCCTCTGTGCTTCCATTCTCGATTCCATTTTCGCAAATTTATCATCGTACTCACCCACCAACTGCCTCAATTCCAGAGCTTCACTTTCTGCCTTGGCTAACTTCTTCGACATCTCTATTTCAATATCAGACACCCTTCCATCCTTTTCGGCAGCCATCTTCTCCAATTTCTCAACGGCCGAAGCTTTCTCCGCAACCTCTTCTCTCAATCCACCAATGGTGGCTTCAAGCTGAGAAACTTCAATAGCAATCTCATAATTCCTCTGCTCCATCTGCTCCCTCGTCTCATTTCTGGACTTGGTCGTTGCATCAATCTGTCTGAGGAGTTCTTCCACAATCTCATTTGTCCTCTTAATCACGCCGTAGGCTACGGCGGCCAATCCAGAATACTTCTGCGAGCGAGGCAAACCTCCAATCCCAAAATTCTTGAAAGCACTGACTTTACCAGAAATCTTCTCGATTCCCGTCACGAGCATGTGCGTCGAATTCCCAATTTCCGATCTCAAACCATCCCTCTCCTTCACGGCCTCGTCCAATTGCCTCGCAACCTCACTCACCTGCTTCAAGGCCTCGTCTTTCCCCCTATTCACCTCGGCCAATTCAGCCCTAGCCTTGTCGTAATTCCCCAACACCTCCTCCTTCTCGCGCAGCGCTTCATCTCTTTGCTTCCCGACCTCGTCACGCTTCTTGATCGCCTCATGCGCCAGAGCCTTCAACCTATTGAAGGAGACCTCCAAATCCGCCCTCGACTTCTCCGCCGCTGCGCGAGCCTGCCGCTCGCGATCGAGCTCCGCCAGTACCTCCCGGAACCTCTCCGGCGACATTTCATCCCCCGACGAGCTCCTGATCAGAACCGGCGCCGGATCGTCGCCCTCCACATCGCTCAGCACCGCGTCGGCGTCTTCGTCACCAACACCCGCCATTTTTGCACACTCCGAGCAATTCGCTATCGCCGATTCATCAAGCAAACTCCAATTTCAACTTTGATCGAATCAAATCACCGAAACTCATACAACATCAATCAAACCAATTTCCCTCAACAGAATCGGCCAAATTCTGATCGGTATGCAAAGATTTTTGCTCCAGAAGTGTCGAATTTAAGCTAATTAATTATCAAAATTCTCAATTTAGGAGATTAATCTGAGAAAGATTCGTACCTAAACGAAGATGAAGATGAAGATAAACATGAAGAAGACGAAGACCGAGTGACGGTGAGAAGCAGAAACAACGACGATGATGGCTTTGCCTAGCTTCCACCAACCAGTCTCCGTCTGGCTGTTGTTTTCTTTTCCTTAATTTAAGGAATTAAAAATTAAGAAAACTCCTGTTTGAGAAATTTAAAAAAAAAAAAAAAAAAAAGGTAATTGAAATATGTTAATTCGGTCTACAGCTTGATGAAAACATAGGCACTGTTCAGATGATGCCACATAACTGATGGTCTTCCGGATTTGTGTTAGATGCGTGGTAGAGGAATAGAGGAAGGAAGGTTCCGCTTTCGGATGACTTTGGACTTTAGAGTCCGGACACCAAGGACATTTTCATTTTTAAAAGTTAAATAGTTTTTTTTTTTTCTTTGTAAATTGTTAGATTGGTACTGAAACTTTTAAGAAAGTGAGAATTTGGTTCTTAAATTTTATTTTTTAATAAAAATACCCCTGAATTCTTAAACTAGTGAGAATTTGGTTTCTAATTTTTTTAAATCAAAATACCCTATAACTCTTAAAAAATGTGTATTTTGGTCCTTCAATTAATTTTTAAAGTAGGATGACGTATGATAATGAAGTAATATTGATGAAAGATGTCGTCTCAGCTCATAGAAAATGAGAAAGGACTTCATTTTTTGAACAAAGTACTACATTACCCTAAAAATTGAGTAAGTTAAAAAAATCTTCAACAAAAAATATTTTTTTTATGAATTAAAAAAACATCAAATCAAAAATAATCAAAAATAAATAAATTTTCACAAATAGACAAATAAAATCTGGTTTTTATTTATTGTCTTTCATTTTAAATTAATTTGTCTCTTCACAATAAACAACATTTTTATTTATCTCTTTATCATTTTTTTTTCTGGTTTTTAAAAATTTGTGAGTTTTTTTCTTCAATTTATAAATATAGTTTTTTTGGGATATTGCTTTGAGCTTATTTATTTTTGAGGATAACATAATACTTTTATTCAAAAATAAATATATGTTGTCGTACTCTGCTAGCCGAAGTGACCTCCTCCATCGGTGTCACGCCATTGTCATACCCCTACCTTAGTCCAAAATTTAGCACGAGGACAAAAACACACCTTTTTAAAGAGTTCAAGGGTATTTTAACAACAAAAAATTGATTAGGAACCAATATCTCGCATACTTAAAAAGTTCAAGGGTACTTTAACCAAAAAATAAAGTTTCAAGACCAAATTCTCAACTACTTAAAAGTTTGAAGACCAATCCAACAATTAACATTTTTTAAAAGTCAATCGTGAGTTTGATCTCCAACCTTTTTAATACGATTTGACCTCTTTTTTATTCATAAAAAAGCTAAGGGTCTATTTGGAGGAGTAATCTAGATAATATCATTTAAACGGAAACTTTTGAGATAAGAACATTTTGATTGTTATTTAAATAGACATTTTGATTGTTATTTAAATAGACGTTTTAGCGTAATATTTAACAAATAACATTTGTATAAAAACATTTTGATTTATGTTGAATAGTTATTTAAAATTTTTATTTGAAATGAGAAAAAGACAAACACATATTTTGAATAACCATCAAGATATAATAAGTCTCATTTAGATTTGAGATACTAAAAAGACAAACACATATTTTGAATAACCATCAAGATATAATAAGTCTCATTTACGAAAATGGGTGAAACAAATGTCACCTCAACACGTCTTGAATTCTTATAAAAATACAAAACAGTCCTTTTTTACTAATTAAAGATTAATATTAAATAGAATAAATTACATGACACATGGAAGTTAAATCATATAAAACTTACTAACATATTAAATGTTTAATGTTTGTTAAAAGACTTTGTACTTTTTTTTAAAAATAATTTAGGGAGTTTTTAAAAGAAGAAAAAAAATATGACAATCAAGTAGTAACTTCGTAAAAAGATTTAAAGATCAAAAGATAATTTATTAAATAAGTACATGGTTATTTATTAATATTTCGGGTAATTTTAATAAAAAAATATATATTCAAGTATGGTTTAAAAAAAAAAAAAAAATCCTCCCAGGCCCTACCTAACAATATTTCCTCAAAATAAAAAATTATAAAAGGAATCCTCCAACAATAGAGCTATGTTACCTATGTAGTAGTTCTGGAAAAGGAAATAAAAATATGGACCCTTTTTTTTTAATCAAAAATGTGATTGAATAGATTTTCTCCTTCTCTTTCTCTCTTTAAATACGAAAAAAGAAAAAAAAAATTGCAGTCTTAAGCTAAAGCTTTGGTGCCGCCTCCGGACATGTCGTTGGGCTTTAGACCCTAACGTTCAGTTTCCAGACTCATCTCGATGTCAACTTTCTTGTAATGGTGGCTATGTGTAGAGAGGCGCATCCGTTGAGGTGAATCTAACTTGTCTTGGAGGTGAGTTGTCCTTTTAATATGGCTCCACTCAGATCCGGCTTTCGTTCGATGGCTGATGACTTGCTACCAGTGAATCTTTCTTAATTTTGTTGCAATATGGGTGTGATATTTCCACTCATTTGGTATGGATTTTTTCTTTACTCTAGTATTTTTACTTCGGTAATAATGGGGACAATGTCCTCCACTCGTGTCTTCCATCTATTTGTTATTGGATATCGTGATGTGAGTACCCTCGTTATGTGAGAATTGGTCTCGATTGGTTGGTTTAGTCCATTAATTGTTTTGATATTGTTTAATTAGCAATGGTCAAACTCAAAGTTTATATGCTAAGTGGGTCTTCCCTCGTTTGAGTCTCAGTATGTGTATTCAACCTTTGGTTGTTTTGGTCTTTACTGGTAGATCTAACCTTTGATTCAAGGTCGAATTCCTTTATATTTGGAATCATTTGTGTCTCATGTATTTTGTTTACTGTGAAATGAAATTTCTCTTTTCAAAAAAAAAAAAAGTGATTGAATATTGTTTTAGAAGTGGTTATAAATATAGTCCATAAATTTACACATAACTCCATCCTAACATGTAGAATTCGACTTCTCCATTTTCCTTTAAAAAATAGTGGTTTAGAAAAAAGAAAGTTAATCATAAATTACATAATTGTTATTTTATCTCTTTAGCAAAAAATAATAAAAATAAAATATTACAATTCTTTTAGACTATGTTTGGTAGGAGGGATAGAGAATGTGATGGATGGGGAGGATTGTAGAAATCTCTCATGTTGTTTGATAAAAGAGGAGTTAAATGATGGATGATAGTATTTTAGCTAATAACTATACTGTTCATTTATAAACTTTTTTTTTTGGTAAAAAAAAAAAAGACAAAATTGTCTTTTTAATTGAAAGAAAACTGAAAGTTTACATTCTTTCATTGATGGAAAGATGCATTATGGTAGGCTCAAAAGGAGAGATTCTCCCTCCACCTCTCTTTTCCCACCTCATTTCCTTCCAACCAAATAATGGAAGGAGACTCTTCCTCCACCCCTCACCCCCCCCCCCCTCCAACAAAGAACACATTTAGGAGAAAACACCTGAATGATACAAATTTGAAGATTATTAAACCAACATGATATGAAAAATTCACATTAGATAAATATAATATAAAATCAGAATAAACTTAATTAAAATTTGTGTCATAATAATAAAAGATGAGAAATTTATATCATATTAATCCATAGATAAAAATAAGATGGTTATTGAGGTAATTTTCTCTTTTAAATTATCCCTAATAAGTGATTGTCTTTTCTGTGGGCCTAAGTTTGAAAATAAGACTAGTCCATTGACGTTGAGTGAAGGTCCACGCTACTCTTCAGAGAAGTATTTCTACAAAATGATTATTTTGAGACACCCCTTTTAAATATAAATGCAATTTAACTTATTTGTAAATTCAAACAAAATTTCAAATGCGCTAATTTGTATTACCGATTTTACCCTTTCCTACATAATTTGACTTCCCCACAATTTACGTTTGTAGTTGTTACGGTGGCGTTTTTTTATGGTAAATTAAATCCATCAATTCACGTTTGATTTTATTAGTGTTTCCTTGTATATCATTTTGAAATTTAAATTTGTGAGTAAATATATTGAAACCACGTTTTTTCTTTAATTATAGTTCATTGCATGTTGATATGAATATTGTTATTTTCATAATGACCCATGCATGCAGCTCAAGCAAATCGAATTCCACAAGTGCTAAGTTACTGATGCTAACAAAACATAGTTTATTGTTGATCATCATTAATTACAAATCAATTGTTTCTTCTTTTTTTTTTTAATTAAAAAATAAAAAAAAATGCATATGTACTTGGTCATTACGATATCACACCCTTAAAACATATGTAGTGTTCAAGTACAAATACTATGTAAAAATAATTAAAATCAACTTATTGACTGGCTCATTATGCCATGGCCATGCGATGCTTGAGGGGGGGGGGGGGGGGGGGAACCCGCCATCTTAGTGTAAGAAATATAACTATTTATATCTAGTTAACCTTTTATCGTTCAAAAAATAAGTCTGAAAACTTCAAACAGTCATCATCAAAATATAATCCTAAATGCTTATGGTTACGTCAATCATAAGTTAAAGCGACGAAATAGCAATATCGTCTCATAAAAATACTAAAACATTAAGCACTCCGATAATTACTCATCAACACTATTATTCTCTACCAATTTCTAAGACTTCGTTTAGTGAAACGGTTTGAGTTGAAATTTTTAAGTTTGAATTGGTTAATTTTTTAAAAACTAATTATAATTTTTGTTGACTTTTTAGAAAAAGATAAAAATTAAGATGAAAAAATACAGTTTAATTTGAGTTAAACCTGATCACAAACGGAGCCTAAGACTCCTGTGTAATTCCTAGTTGGAGATCAAAACTTGGTGTAGGGGGTCTATTTTTCTTCTTCTTCTTCTTCTTCTTTTTTTTTTTTTTTTTTGGGTAGTCCCTTTACGTTTTGTTAGGTCTGCTAATCCAAGTTTAAAGGTGTATGAATGCTATAATTTTACGAGGCCAACCTCTTCATCCTTAGAGCATTTCCAACCTCAGCAACAATTTTCCCGACACAAATGTTGAAACCGACTTTAGTTGATTCCTATGTTCATATGATGATGGCACGGTCAACATATTACAATGTCATGATTTCTAAAATGAAACATACAAGTAAAAGTTCAATTATTTCTACCCGCTTTAATTTGTGGTCCTTTGCAAATCTGTTTTTCTTAAAAGCAAAGGGAAACGAAAGTATAAATGTTGTCAATATTGTAGTGACCGAGGCTACACAAAAACATCTTTTAGTCTATTAACTCAAAACCAATCAACAATTACAGTCAAAATTTCCATTAGAAAGTCGTAAACACTCGGTCAATATAATAATAACCCAACCATTTCATACCCCTTAAATCCCTTGACCTCATATAACTATCAAATGGCTAAATTCTTACAAACTTTATTAATGGACCTAGTTTATATTTCTAAAGAAAAATGGTACGAAAATCACAATTGATGTTAATTTATAAAATGACTGAAATCTTTAATAAAAAAAAAATTCGCCAACACACAACATTGATTGTCTGTAACAAAATCTAGACATTAAAAATTTCGGTTAAAAAACCATAACGACATAGTTAATATGAAAAGGACCCGAACCTTACATACACGTCAATGCCCATTAGCATGAAATGAAGATGGATGGTTGGATGTTGAACCAATGCGTGAGGATCGCCTTGGTGTGGGCGATGCCGACCCAATTTCAATTGGGTTTGCAACTCTTTTCATTCGTCTCTTGTGCTAGGTTTTTCTTAACCATGGTCGAAGATGGCGTTTTGCGACGCCGGAGAACACAAAGCCGACGACGAGATGGTAGATGAACCAAGGAAGAGGGATGACATGGGTAATGGAAAATAATACAGAAAATTGTTGAGAATAAAGAAGGAAATGGGATGGCTGATAAGAAAATCCCTCAAATTTTGGGTTTCTTAATTTTGAAGATTATAAACATTACCCTAGAAATTAGAAATTAATTTAGATATTTATTTTCTCACCAATTTTGAGTAAGCGGGGCATTTTTGTCAATATGCACAAGCAGTCATGAGTTTTGTTTATTTTTGTAAATAAGTTGATTTATAGACATATTTTAAGAGCAGAGCTCTAAATTAGCCACATATATTAATAGTCCATTAATCCTCACTTCGGTTGTTGTTTTTTTGTTTGTACATCAGACGACAGCCCTCCAGAAGCCATTGGCTCAGGAAAAAAAAAAATCTTGTTTTGCTAGAAATTAAAGACAAAGAAACTTGTTCACATTACATGAAAGACAGTTTTACATAAATGCACAGGTCCTAACTCCAAGTTTCCAACAGAAAACTAGCCCAATAACGTTGACCTTTATACCAAAATCACCAAGAAAAAGAATATATATACACACACACATACAATAAAAAAGGGAAAAAGGGAAAAAAAAATTGTCCCTTTAAATTGGTTTTCCAATTACTTTAGTTGCTGATTGAATAGTCAAAACCAAAGAGAAGAAGAAATAATTCTGGTTGACTAATCAACAGTTTTCTTGCATTACAAGGTTACTTGCATCATTCACACTTCAAAAATTCTCGATAAACAAAAGATTATTATATTACATTTAAAAGACCCGTGTTAATCAATGATACAACTAGGTTTTTTACCTTCTTGATCGAGTCAGAAAGCTTCGTTGTCACCTTGTTCTCAAGTTTATTTCCAAGAGTTTAATATTATGTGATTATCCTTGAAGTAAACGCTTTCTTGATTAGTCGGCAAAAATAATTTGAACAAGTCTGCCGCCTACAAATACTCGTCTTGGTCTTTGTTTCATCTTTTCAATCTGGGAATTTCGTCCCTGTTTCATCATATACGAAGAGCTTAAATTGTCGTATGAATCTATAAGAACAAAGTTTCAGCGGTTATATGTACACAATTTATTTACATACACATTGTCTGGTATAAAGACAAAAGCTAGCTTTTGATATACTTTGTACTTGTTTTTCGATATGGGAAGCAGTTCATCGAAACAAGGTTCGAGTCCAAGGCAGTTTTCTTCTTCATGGGATGCTCAATTCGGGTATGGTTCTCAAACGGCATATCCTCCACCTGCACAGAGCCCTTATTACACGCCAGGGCATCACCATTCTCCGTCATCGTCCTTCGAGTATGGAGCATCGCAGACACCACGGCCGCAGAGGAGGCTGGAGAGAAAGTACTCGAGGATAGCTGACGATTACCGTTCATTAGAGGAGGTAATTAGGCCTTGTTCAATCTAAAAAAAAAAAAAAAAATGATCTATTTTCATTGTGTCTTCCTTACATGGAATAGTAGAATGAGAAGTCAACGATTATGCCGCCATTACCATATATATATATATATGCTTGTTGTATGTAACAGTATGTATCTTGTATGTATTAAACACAGGTTACTGCTGCTCTTTCACACGCTGGTCTTGAGTCTTCTAATCTAATTGTTGGTATTGATTTCACAAAGAGCAATGAGTGGACAGGTTTGTTTGGTCTCAATTTGAATTTGTTGGACTTACCTCCATTTTCGCCGGAATGTTCTTGTAAGATGATGGAGTTTCTTAGACTATGTAACTTAAATTTCTTGTGTCCGCTAAAAATTAGGTTCGAGATCATTCAACCGGAAAAGCTTACACCACATAGGAAATGAGCAAAATCCATACGAACGAGCAATATCGATCATTGGGAAGACTTTGTCTGCCTTTGACGAGGACAACCTCATTCCTTGTTTTGGATTTGGAGATGGTAATTTTTCAAAGATCTTTTTGTTTTCGTGTTATCTTATACGAAGTTCGTATTTGAATTATTGATCACGAAAATATTTTGTGTAGCATCCACACATGATAAAGATGTGTTCAGCTTCTATCCGAATGAACGATTCTGCAATGGATTCGAGGAAGTGTTGACTCGGTACAGAGAATTGGTTCCCCATCTTCGACTGGCAGGTAAGCTTGGTACTTTTTTTTTTTCCCCCTCTTTTCCAAGTAGATTTCTTTAGTTTAAACAGTTTCCTTAGCTGAGTCATACTATCTGTTACCTTCATTGTGGTAGGACCTACATCTTTTGCGCCGATGATTGAGATGGCCGTGACTATTGTTGAGCAGAGCGGTGGTCAATACCACGTTTTGTTGATTATTGCTGATGGACAGGTAACCGGCTTTTAGCTTCTCTCTCTCTCTTTCGGTGAAATTTTGAGGCAGAGGAGTTTTAAATTTAAGATCTCAACATTAGAAGTGGCTGTGAAATTACCTCGAGACTAAAGTTCACAATTGCCCTTTCGGCCTATGTTTGGATTGTGTTACTAAGCTTTTTGTTTCGTAGTTCCAATTAGAGGTTGTTATAGAGTATTGGGTTTGGCATGAGAATACTTGAAATGGAGAAGAAATCTGATTCGTTTACTGTCAACGGAACATGAATATCCCAAAACCTAGGACTCTTTGAACTTACAAAGATATTCTACTGCATTAGGTAACGAGAAGCGTGGATACGAGGAATGGCTTTCTCAGCCCACAAGAGCAGAAAACAATTGATGCAATTGTCAAGGCAAGGTAGACAGCTCATTGCTCTTTATGCATTTATAGTTCCAAGTGACTGGGAGCAGCAAGTCTTTGACCAACTAATTTCTCAAATCCTATGTTTTTTATTATTTGTTCCTTCTTTGCAGTGAGTACCCGTTGTCGATAATCTTAGTTGGTGTCGGAGATGGACCTTGGGACATGATGCGGGAATTTGATGACAATATACCGTTACGGGCATTTGATAATTTTCAGGTAAGCAACATTAACCGTCACTATTTTAAAGTTGAAACATGGCTTCTTACCATGAGGCTTACCTCGGAAGCACCGCTTTTGGTTCTGTATCTAGTTTGTGAACTTCACGGAGATTATGTCGAAGAATGTGGATCCAGGGAGAAAGCAAACAGAATTCGCTCTATCAGCTTTGATGGAAATACCTTCTCAATACAAAGCCACCATAGAGCTTGGTCTGTTGGGGTAATAATAACCGAATCTTAACTGATAAAAAGTTTTTGCTTCTTCTCTTGTGCATGTCATCAAATGAATATGAACTGTTATTTGTTTGTTCCCTCGAGCAGTCGACAGTGGGGAGGTGCTCCGGACAGGGTTCCTCTTCCTCCACCAGTGAATGTTGCTGCTCCTTCTAGCTACAGCAGACACAGTAGCCGCTCGAGCAGTTTTCAGCAAAGTCGATATCCTTATTCTTCCTATGACTCAGAAGTCAGCATGCAAAGTCCACCTCGCCATTCCTCCTATGAGACAGGAGCCAGCTCGCAACCATTTCCAACTTCTTCTTATGATAATCGGGTACTCGAATCTGTTCTTCAAGAAACTCTGATCATTTCCTTTAGTTTGGTTGTGTTGTTTCCATGAATGAAAGAAAAATTCGTTTGACTAATGTTACCAACATTCTTTTGCTCCTTTTTGATGTCCTTGTTCAGGTTTGCCCCATTTGTCTGACGAATCCGAAAGACATGGCCTTCGGTTGTGGACATCAGGTAAACCATTTTCTATTTTGTCATCAAAAAGTTGCAGCTACGTACTTTATTCAGAACTCGAGATTATGCGTATTTAATCTCTCTGTTTTTTTTATTTTTTATTTTTTGGCAGACTTGTTTTGATTGTGGGGACGTGCTCCAATTGTGCCCCATTTGCCGGAGCTCAATCGAAACCAGAATAAGGCTCTATTAGGCAGCGGACTTTGCACATCTCCGAGATTTATTTCTTCCCTCAATGTAATCCCAACACGTGTTTGGTCTTTCGCCATCATGTGCTCATTTTAGGGAGGCACACAAAGGTTCTGAAAATACAATTATGGTCCGAAGTTTTTGAGTATGTTTACTCAAAACCGGACAGTTCAAGGATGTGCAGGACTGCCCGGAGACGAGTGTGGTTGTTTGCTTGTGAGCAGTTAAATCCCTAGAAGTTAGTGTAAACTATAAACTACATAGCTGCAGAGAGAGACTGCGATTGTCATGGAAGTTTGTCTTGCACGACGACTTAGTTCCCGTGGAAAATTCCGAGGCCGATTAAATTTCCTGGCCTGAGTTGATTCTTAGGAGTTCTCGGAGTGTCCTCAAGCTTTATTTGTTTACGTTGTTTATTACGTGACTTTTGTTTTTTATTCTTGTACATGTGAAACTGGAGTGCATGACATAATTTTGGGACTGATAAATTCTGATGCCATATTTCCTTGTCGGAAGCAAAAGAATGCCATTTCTAAAACTAATTTTGCTGACTGGTTTTTATTCACTTCAGTCAGAAACCATCGATCAAGGGACAATAATCAGAGATGTTGAGAAACATGAGCTCAAAAGTAATCAGTCATTTTTCATTTTAGATACCAAATAATAGCAGAAACAGTGACTCCTAGAATAGTATCAAAATTTTTTGGTATTTCGAATCATCGACCATGGCCTATATCAAATCAGGACCGTCTACAAACTCGGGAAGTATATTTATATCCCTAGACATCAAACACCAATAATGACTAAAATAATTTCCTTTTAAGGAAAAGGTAATGATTTACAAGGACTGTGCAAGTAATTTCGATCTCTGACAATGGATAAATATGGGTCGCTATGGATGTCTCAGATACCTCAATAATCAGTAATAATATCCGCCTCGATGATACGAATCTTGGTAATCAGACTCAGGCACCATAATACTGGATAGCAACGAGGTCTCCAGGCTTCTTCCTTCTGGCTCTTCGAGAAACTTACTGTCTTCTATGTAGGACTGAATCTCTGCGATGACCGAGTTAAGCGTTGGATCTTTACGAGCATTTAGTGCATTCAGAAAGTTGTCAGATATGATCTTCAGAATCTTCCAGAACTGGGATTTGTATTTTTTGAAGAGTGCATATCCTGCCATCTGTTCATCATAAATTTAAAGCGTCTCACAATGTTGTACTAGAGGGCAAACGATATATCCTATTTTAAGAGTATTTTGTCTTCACTAACTTACACGCAGGAATGAATTAAGTGCAACCGCAGTAAATCTATTGGCAGGGAGAGCATTTAAGAATCTTGCAATCCAAGCCCAACCTTCTTTCAAGCCATGCAAGTTCTGAAAACCGGCAATTTCTGTCTGCAAAGCAGCAGTATAGGTTAGCTGTTTTGTCCTAGTAAAAGAAGAAACAACAAGAGGTACGATTGACAAGACCTTCGTAATTAGAGCTTCAAATAACAAACATCAAAAATCGAGCAAAAGATCATAGTGACGAACCTGAACCAGAGCCCCATACAGTTTCATGTAAGATTCTAAACGTTTCAAATAGTCCTCAACATTCTCAATCTTTCCTTGCTCTTCTCGAAATCCAAGGGTTTTGTAATATGCCTCTTTTGATTCAAATGCCGACTGCAGTAATTAGAAACTTTGTATAATTGGTAACCAGAAAAAGTAGAGACAAAAAGAAAAGGTAATTCTAGTTAAATGCAATTTTCTTGAAATGGTGTAACGTACTACTCTATAACCAAAGACCAATGTGCTTTCCTAAACCAAGGGGAAAATATAAATTCCGAATTTCCGATGGTAGTACACAAAATTAAACAGACACTTCAAATTTTAGAAAACGGGTCACCTGTGAATATACGAGGTGCTTTGGAACCGTGTAGATACAAGCTTTATTTAGCTCAGCAAGAATAATATCCATCAGATCTGGAACCTGACATACGTACCAAAGAAATCAACACAAGCCTGGTGAAAGGTGTTATTTTTTTAGGGGGGAAAAGAAAGAAGAAACACAATAGAACACACTTGTGCCTGGCCCATACTGATGGCTAAACAAAACCTCTTAAAAGCCCTAATAATCCCTCCGTTTTGCAATCTACGCGACATAGCCAACATAAGAGTCGGTAGGATACTGCCAAAAATAGTTGACATATAAACAAGTAGGCAATTCAACCAATCATTGCTATTATTCTTTTACTTTTCTTGCTATGACCTATGATTAGATCCCGCCATTTTACGTGTGAATAAACTCCCTCCATCCAACTATTCTTTTCTTTTATTAAGTAAGAATGCTTTAACATTGTGAAATGAATCTTCCAATTATTTGGCTGCCAATTGCAACCTGACATGTGGCAGAAACAAAATGCAAGAGTCCCTTAACAGAAAATATGAAGGATAAAAATTAAAAACTCTCTCTTTCAGAGATGCTTATTTCTCATCTGCATAAATTATTCTGCACCTCCGAAGTCACAATAACGATGACATAACTGCATGCAAAGGAAGCACTACCAGGGCTTTCACAATTGGAGACAACCTGAGATAAAAAAACCACGTCGATTCAGGATCTTAAACAACGCAAAGAAAACATACACATAACTTAAAGGTCAAAACAATTCATGTACCTTTCTAGCAAAGGATCCAATGCTGGCAGATTGAGGAAAAACGGGACTTTTAAGAAGCTTGACAAGTTCAATTGCTTTCTGGCTGCAAAAGGGAAACTAAGATTTAAGTATAATCTATCTTTACCAGATAACACAAAAGAATGCTAATCAAAGTTACAGTGGTTATTTTTCAAAGGCGAATTTTAAATGGTTTAAATTTACACCCAAATATGAGAAAGTATAAAAATAGCAGCAACTCAAATGATATTGAAAATATTTTCCTTTGTGTCAAAATATTGTGTTTCCCAGCCAAAAACTAATTGGAAAAAAAATGTTATACTTATTCAGATGACATCACAGGTAAGCACAGCTACAACTAAATAGTAAAGCAAACAAAGTTTGGTACCTAGTTCAGAAGTAAACTTATAGAGAGTAAATGGAGACGTCAAATCTCACCTGACAACATCCTTAGTCCCAGTAATCTGTCGTATTAACTTAGAAATACTCCTTTCATGACGGCTATAATCCTAAAAAAATGGTATTGTGTTAGAAGCTTGAAAAAAAGCATTCAACTTATCAAATGAACATTAAGGAGGACTAAGGAATAACAAGAGATCTTCAAAAACTACATAAAAAATGTATCACAATAATTTCCCCAGTGACAAATAAGTACAGTATCCCTGCAAACAGCGAATGTCAATATATTTGTAGGCGGGACATGTACGAAACAAACAAGCAAATGTACTTAATAAAGCACCAATCTTAATTCTAGGGAGCTGCAGAAAAATAATGCTAAACAACCATAAACCTTGTTCAAATTCAGTACAGATGCCTTGTTTCCTTCATCTAACTCTGTCAACTTCTTAAATCTGTCTTGTTCCAACTTCAGCGCAGCTTCTGCAGCTTTTATAATGTTACCTGCACCATTTTGCATCAGATAACAGCCAAAATCTTGAAAGAAATGACTGCAGAACTGATTAAACCACCTCCCACCCCAACCAAGAAAAAAAAAAAAATTGGCAGTGTCTGACAAAAGAAACGTTGCACAAAACTAGCAGGCCTAAAGAACCAGTGTATAGGGGGGAGACTGTTATCCTAGATCGATGAAATTCAAGTTACACTTTATAGCAACAGTACCTGCTGGTACTGATTTCTTTTTGTCAAATTCAGACTCTGTGGTTTCAGCACTCAGAGATCCCAAACTGGCATTTGCCTGGTTTCCCGAAGTGTCCTTCTGGACCACTTTAGCTGCTTCCCTTTTAGAGGCTTCAATAGCTTCCCTTTCTACAGCTTCCTTTTCTGCTCTTATCTGAGCTTCCAAAGCCGCTCTTTTCACTTCTTCCGCTCTGAGTTTTGCCTGCATGCGAAAACAAATTTTATATCCAAGAGAAACAGAAATAGCATCTGCAAGACAAATGATTTTTCAGAAGTAGCAAAAGATTTTGAACTAAAGTATCGAAAGTATAAAACACAAAAAGGAACCAAGCGGAAATGAACATTTGGAGCTTTGGTTAAAATGCAAATACAACTTCCTAAAACGAAGTATATGAGACAGAAGGTAAATTGATGACCAGATCCTTCACAAGCCAAGCTAACATATAAGCACCTTTGGACCAAATCAAAAGGATCTGCCCAAAAGTTTAGCATCAACAGTGCTTTGTGGAACAGATAATATGTGACAGCCAATAAATATCAATCAGAAGGGCCAAGTAAACAAACCTCAGCTTCAACTTTAGCTTTTTCTTGACGAAGTTTTTCTTCTTGGAGAGCCTTTTCTTTTCTTCTGCCTTCAATTATAGCTGCATCACTTCTTATTTTCCTTTCTTCTATTTGGGATTTGAGTTCGTGGTCGCGTTGGATAGCCGTCAAGTGATTATCAAGTGCTTCTGCCCTACAGGTGATTGAATGAAATTATAAAGCACAAAATTTAAAATCTAATTGCAAATAATAATTGGTTTCACCAGTAAAAAGTAGACACAGAAAACATTGAAGTATCCAGAAAGAAGAAATCCTAAGCAACAGAAAGCATTTATACACTTGCACCTATCTTTGACAAAATTATAAAGAAACAGAGTAAGAAAAGCAACACGCAATCTTACATTTTCCGCTGATACTGAGTATCGAGTTTTCTCTCAGTTTCCCGCCTTGCTTCTCTATACTTCTCAACCCGAAGAAGTGCAGAAGTAGACTTTTCATCCCCACTTATCATATCTGTTTCCAGTGCAGAAATTTTATTCCTAATCTCCTCCTGCGAACAAAGCCAATTGATATGTCATTCATCGTCATAAACCAAAAGGCAAACATTCACTAGTAAACACAAACACATCATGTTCCAAACGTTTAAGAGATAGAATTGCAATACTGCATTATAGTTCTGTATTTATAATGCAGACTTTTCAATACCATAGCACAAGCTATACCGACCTTGACTCCGAGCTGATGTTCAAAGGTTAGCTCAAACAAAGCTCCTTCCACCATTGCCGATTCCTTCATCAAGTAAGGTTGAACTTCCAGATCAGACTCATCCTCAGACTCATCCTCGTCACTATCCCAAAAACATCATCAGCAACACAAAGTATTATAGGAATAATATTTTTATTTAATTTATTACAAACCTGAGATAAAGTTCATCACAACCAAAGCGCTTAAACCCAACAGAATTTTGAACATGAACCTCGTCATCTTCGCTCTCAATCTCGTCCGTATCATCCTCGAAGACACGCATTAGAAAAGGCTTAAAACTCCTCTCCACGCCCTTCCCATTAGAGAAGCCCCTACAAATGAAATGCCGCCATGGGAAAAGCTCGGAATAAGAAGGAAACCCTAGAATTTCAACGGAATCAAACGAACAAACAAACAAAACAATTACCGTGATTGGGCCTTGGTAAATGGCACCGGAAATTTGGAAGAAGCACTAAGATTGGTTTCCAACGCATTGAGCTCCGACGAAAGAGAATCAAAGTTCCAATCTGGATCAGGATCAGCTGCGACTCCATTAACGATTTGGGGACAACGAAGTTGCAGCTTAACAGCTCCCCTAAACACGAATTAATCACACTTAATTAAAACGGTTTTCAGTTCATAAACAGCATTGGATTCCGAATTTCAATGAATGAATTTGAAGATTTCTGGGGAAAAAAATAAAAAATAAAAAAAGAAAGGGACTTACATTTGCCGAAAAGCTTCGATTTTGCGGCTCCGGATTCTAACATCCGGTAACTATAAACCCTAACCGGAGCTCAGAGAACCTTTCCGGTGCCGGAGATATTAGGGCTTCCGGTTGGGACGTGATATCTCATGTACTGCCTTCCAGTTACTCTTCGGTAGTCGTCGTTGTCGGTAACCACCGTCGTTTTTCTGTTTACGACATGTGAAAATGGCTGACTCAGCAGAGGCTTCGGCGTTGGGAAGAAGACCGAGGAGGAGTAGGGACTACGTCGGGCTTTGAGAATGATCATCTAAAATTGGGCCTTGGCCTTGTTAGTTTGGGCCTTCAAGTTTCAGCCAGGATGAACCCAAATTATGAAGATAGGCCCAAACATTCACTATGAAGGTGGTTCCTTCTTCCTTGTGTTAAAAGAAGTTAAAAAGTTTATAATTCGACCAGCAAAAAAAAAAAAAAAAAAAAAACTTTAAATTTCCGGATGAATTAGAACTAAATTTCTACAAAAAGAATGCATTTGAACTCCAAATTTTAACGTTTAGTAATTCACCCAAACCACTTATTAATTTGAAAATATCTGTTTCATATGGTTGAATGTATAAACTAAAAGTAATTATATACATGACTCTATCACAAGATATAAAGTTAGAATTCACTCTCTCAAATTTAAGAATATAGTTTTTTTTTAATTAGAAAAAAAAATGATATTGATAGCACTAGAGAATTGGAAAGAGAATTTTAAATACGGAATTTTTTTTTACCTCAAAATGGTGTTTCCTAAACTACTTCCATAGATATGGTATATCTAAATATCGATCCTTAAAAAGTGTTATTGCTCTAACCCATCCCTTGTATGGAAAGGGTAAAAATAATAATAATAATAATAATAATAATTAGAAGAGGAAATGGTTGGCCGATGACAAAATGGCATGAGGGGTATATGATGAGGTGCAAAATTGTTTTTGTCCTTATTCAAAATAAAATAACAAGAATATTTTTCTATAATTTTTTATTTTCTAATGAATATACATATTGTCATTTTCTTTTCACTTGATTCAACCCTAAAGCACGAGAGACTATGAGGAAGATAAGGTAAGCATGTTGTGTGGGATATAAGCAACGGGAAAAATAAAAAATATATATGTATGTATATATACATACATATATACATATATATTTATATGTATACACACATACATATATTTGCATTGCCTTGCAAGTCTGCCAAAGTCCCAAAAAGTCCAAATTGGGAGTCCAAGGCGTGTCTTCCTCCTAAAGGAAAAAAGGGATTGAAATAGCGGAAGTGTGAGATCTTGCCATTTAGATTGCATGGGGTGACCACTTTGTGTTACTTAGCGTGTTTCCAACAACAATGGGCCATAAAAACATTTACTAATTAATCACATTAATGTCATGTTTTTCTTTGTCTTCCTTTATCTTTTAAGGAACAAACTCGACCCTCACAAGTTAAATTCAATCTTGTTTAGATTCCGATCTATAGAATTTTTATTTTTATTTTTAGTCAGTAGAAGAAAATGAGTAAACTTGTGTCTTTTCAGTAAGTGATTGGAATCTATATTTTTAGAAGAGCTTTCAAAATCAAAGTAATTTTAGAATTTTCTAACAAGTAATAAAAATGTTAAAATGAAGATTGTAACATCTAATTTAATCATTGATACAAGTTTTAATGTACACTGAAAGAGTTTTTTTTGTAAAGTATATTTTTTGGTTTTGACAAAAAGTTCTTCTAATAGAAGGCTAATTTGATAATGCTTTTAAATTCTCCAAAAGTTATTTACACAAACTACGATGTAAACATTGTGTTTGATAAAAACACTCTAAAGTCATTTGCACAAACATTAATGCATTTAAGAAGTTAAAATTTTTTGGGGTGTTTGGTGGAGTAGTTTGAGTTGAGATTTTTAAGTTTCAATAGTAAATTTTTTTGAATTTTCAGAGAAGACAACAAATTTTTTGGAAAAAAGACAAAACTTTTTGGGAAAAAGACAAAAAAAATTTTGAGATGAGTGTTTTGAGTTGGTGTGCCAAACACCCTATTTAACTTCTACTTTTAATTTCTGCTTCTCCTTTTACTAAAAGTAAAGTAAAAATTATGATAAAAATACAGCAATCATAAACTAACATACAATATCTAAATACTTTTAGAAGCAGTTTTTATACTCAAGAAGTCAAGACTAACTTTGAGAAAGCTTTATTCAACATGTCCTTAATCTTTGATGGGAAATTTACATTGATTACTTACCACACGCCACATGCACCAAAATGGGTGGGGAGGATTGGAGATTTTAGGCTCTATCAGTTGTAATTGGTTAGTTTTAAGGTCACTAAATCTACCTATTTTGAGTGCAACAATAATAAGTTAGACATGCAAACGTTAAAGCTAACAATAAAAAACCTTTTTTTTTTTTTTTTTTTAAAGGAAGATTTTAGTTTAAATTCACTCTTGAGTCTTGACTTTACTTGAAGTCTCGACATAAAAATAGGCCCTTTAGTTTAAAAATTGCAGTTTCATGAACGATATTCGAGTTATTATTTTGCACCGATTCTTTTGTAAATCATCTGACCCAAATTATTGGATTCAGAATCAGTCAATACAAATGAATAAATTCACCCAACTCAAAAAAAAAATTAAAAAAAGAGAGAGAGAGAGAGAGAGAGAGAATTTTGTATTAGGATAAAGCAGGCTTTTTTTTTTTTTTTTTTTAAAGATAAATACACAGTTGTTCATATCACAATTATATCAAATTAAAAAAAATACATAAGACAACTTAATAAAACTGGATAAAAATTTAACTATTAAAAATTGTGTCCTACCACCGACTTGTTTTTGTAAAAACTTTTATGTGTCTATAATCATTTTCTTGAATGATGATGTGAATTTAAAAAGTAATTATGATAGTTTAGAGTGTTAAGATCCGTTTAGAATAAGGGTTTGAAATAAAATTTTTAGATTAAAATTTATTGATTTTTTTTAAAATTAATTATAATTTTATTTACATCTTAAAAATAGATAAAAATTTACATGAAAAACTAAGGTGATGTTTGGTATTTTATCTCATTTTAAACTAAACTGTATTTTTTCATCTCAGTTTTTATCTTTTTCTGAAAAAATTTTTTTATCTTTTCTGAAAAATCAACAAAAATTACTATTAAAATTTAAAAATCTTAACTCAAACTCATTCACCAAACATCTCATGATCTTTCAACCTATAATGCTTAGCGTGATTACAAGAAAGAGAAAGTTAAGGTGAAAGAAGGTTTTCATCATAGATTAGTTTTTTAATGATTTGATCAATGGTATAATTTATAAGGTGTAACGTACAATTGTCTCCAACCACTATAAAAATTCCTTCCAAATATATAACTTTTTTTTTTGTTTTTTGTTTTTGAATAAAAAGTGGGACCAAAGACGATTAATAAAGAGAGAAAAACAGGGCAAATAATGCTAACGCAGACTCAGCGTCAGTGTATATAAACAAGCAAAGCCGTTGAGTTCCCAACGCCCTCATTCATTTCATTTCATAGAACTCAGAACAGAGACAAAAAAAATAAAAAAATAAAAAAAAATAAAAAAAATGGGAACTAGTAATTCATTCCTCTTCCTCTCAGTTCTGACCCTCCTGATCACTACAACAACAATCACGACGGCTCAGCCGCTGTCCACCAACTCCCGATGGCTAGTGGACGACGGGGGGCGGAGGGTGAAGCTGGCGTGCCTGAACTGGGTGTCTCATCTGGAGCCGATGGTGGCGGAGGGACTCAGCAAGCAGCCACTCGACGCCATCTCAGGCCGAATCGCGGCCCTCGGGTTCAACTGCGTCCGCCTCACCTGGCCGCTCTTCCTCGCCACCAACGCCTCCCTCGCCTCCCTCACCGTCCGAGACTCCTTCCTCAGCCTCGGCCTCCAGGAATCCATCGCCGGTCTCCAGTCCAATAACCCCGCCATCGTCGATCTCCCTCTCATCGAAGCCTACCAGGTAAATTTTCTTCCTACAAACAAAAAGAAAACTAGAAATTTTTTGGTTTTCTATTTTGTTTGGTACTTGGGTTCTTGGTCGTTGTTGGAAAGCCACGCGTCAACCCTTTTTTTTTTTTTTTTAATTACTTTAATGATGTTATTCTATTTCAATTGTTTAGCCTTTTTAGATGGTGTGTATATGCTTTTCTTGTGACAAGGGGTATGGGAAAAGATTCTTTTTTAGGTTGAATATTTTGTATGTATATTGAATAAAGTTGTTTATACAAGTTTCGTTAGCCTTTGTCAATTAAGATAAGAACAATGACTTTTATGGACAATGCCCTGCTCTATGATATATATCATATCTATGTATAATATTAGTCTCATATCCGGTAACAACGGAGTTAGAAATTCTGGTTGGGACTAATAACTAATATCAAAATTTAAAAAGTTTAAAAGGAGCTAAAAGACCAAATTTTTTGTTTTTAATTGGGATTTTGTGCATATAAATATAAAATAACACATACTTATATTTAGAATTTTACAAAAAAAAAATTTTGAAAAATGAAAAATGCAGGGGAGCCTCGACTGGGCCTATGCTGACTCTCTGGCTGTATCCAGCATCCTTTTAAAACAACTCTTCTAACCCTTTTTTTTTTTTTTAAGGTTAATGTAACTACCAATTTTTTGTAATATAACATTTTGCTATGTTACATGTCCCCTGCGCTGATAACTGCAACTAATATCATGTTACATATAAATTTATATTAATTGACATGTAAATCAATTAATTATTATACACATCTAAATATAAAGTTATATCTGTCGGATCAATATGATTGTCGGACACGAGTCTCATCTTATATATATAGCATAGTTCAAATTTTCAAGAATTTTGAATTTTACTCCTACTTTATTTGTAAAACCTTAACTATAATCTCGGTCAAATGAAAAACAAAAGGTTATAGTTCTGCGCTTACTTAATAATAGAGTGCTCTTTTGTTGATTCATATTGTAACTCAACTGAAAATTTTTTCAGGGTTCGCAAAAGTTGTACATTGCTACCATGTGATTGCAATGCCTCGGCTATCACAATTTACAGTTTAATAAATAAATAATAATAAATAAGACTTTTTTTACTAATTGTTTTTTTTTTAAATTTTTTGTTAACCATCAATTTCAGGCTGTGGTGAGTAGCCTTGGCAACAACAATGTGATGGTAATCTTGGATAACCATGTGACCAAGCCAGGTTGGTGTTGCAGCAACTTCGATGGCAACGGTTTCTTTGGTGACCAGTACTTCGATCCAGACCTCTGGATCAAGGGCCTTACTCGCATCGCCACATTGTTCAAAGGTGTGCCGAATGTCATCGGCATGAGCTTGAGGAACGAGCTCCGAGGGCCTAGGCAGAACTTAAACGATTGGTTCAAGTAGGTGTAACCTAGTGTTACCCAATTTATCACTTTGATTTAATAGATCATGGATCAAGTTAGTACATTTAGCAATTTTCTTATGAGGGTGGAGTCATTTTGATTCGATTATGTTACGTAGGTACATGCAAAGAGGAGCTGAGGCGGTCCACTCGGCAAATCCAGATGTTTTAGTTATTCTCTCTGGCCTGCAGTACGACACAGACTTGGCATTCCTGGGCAGTCGGGTGGTGAACCTCACATTCTCGGGGAAACTGGTGTTTGAGGTTCACTGGTACGGGTTCTCAGATGGGAGTGCGTGGGTAAGTGGCAACCCGAACCAAGTGTGTGGCATGGTGGCCGGTAACGTGATGAGGAAAGCAGGATTCTTGTTAGAAAAGGGATGGCCGTTGTTTGTGAGCGAGTTTGGCGTGGACCAAAGAGGCACCAATGTGAATGACAACAGGTACTTAAATTGCTTCCTAGCTGTTGCAGCTGAACTTGACTTGGATTGGGCTCTTTGGACACTGGTTGGAAGCTATTACTTAAGACAAGGGGTTGTTGGGATGGATGAGACATATGGAGTGTTGAATTGGGATTGGACCGAGATAAGAAACTCGAGTGTCTTGCAGAGGATCGCTGCCATCCAACAACCTTTTCAAGGTATATCGAGCACTTCTATTTGTCCTGAGTGAGTTTTAACCCACATGCAGATATGTCAAAATTTTATAGGTGAACTGAAAACATTTTTAAGTTAACAGTAGCAGGTTTTGAGTAGAAATGAGGTTGGATAGCATTGTCCAAAACCAAACTAATGTGTGGAAAATTTTGCAGGGCCAGGTTTATCAGAAACCAGGAAGCACACAATTATCTTCCACCCGTCGACAGGTCTCTGCGTCCTAAGAAAATCTTTCCTTGATGCATTGACGTTAGGTCCTTGCTCAAAATCTGATGCCTGGTATTATTCACCCCAGAAGATATTGACAATTAAAGGGACATATTTCTGCTTGCAAGCAGATGAAGTTGGGAAGCCAGCACAGCTCAGCATAATTTGCTCTGAATCAAATTCGAAATGGGAAACCATCTCAGATTCTAAGCTGCACCTTGCAGCCAAGACGAGCAACGGCACAACTGTTTGCCTAGATGTCGATTCGAACAATGTTGTTGTAACAAACATTTGCAAATGCTTAAGCAGAGATAGTTCCTGTGACCCGGCAAGCCAATGGTTCAAGCTTGTTGACAGCACAAGAAGACCAAGGGCGGAATCGGTCACTGAGATCAAATCGGTCTTAGAGTTGCCTGGTAAAGATTTTGAATGGAAGTCTTTGTCCACAGCGTGAAGTAACCACCAATGAAGCAACTAGACAAGGGCTTCATAACTAAAAAAGCTTAGAGGTCGAAAAAAAAATATAAAAAAACCCGAAGTTCTTCGACATATAGTCAGAAATAGAATCAGAAAGAAATGGAGAGAAAGAAAGCAGAAGTATTGGTAGGAACTAGGAAGTTTTAATCTTTCTATCAGTTTCCTAGAGCAAAAGCTGCGTTATTGGGCTCTTGCGTATACGAGTGTAAAACAGTTCATTGTACAACATACTCATTTCCTAAATTTCAATTTTTTATACGCAACAATCAAAAAGACAACTGCAGGATACTCGACGGAAGTGTAAGAACGCCACCGATCCTTGTTTACCATAAAAATAAAAAATGAAAAATAAAAAAGACAATTACATCAGGCTATAAATAATCAGCAAAGGAGGTGCAGATTGAACTATCATTTGTTAAATAGGCAAATGATGGATATAAGAGTGTAAATGACATGTGGTTTCTATAAACTAGTTATGATAGGACAATTAATTGAAATTATTAAAAAAAAAAAAAAAAAAAAAAAAAAAGGGGAAACGTTATCAACTATCAAACGGGAGAAACTACAAAACGGCAACAATTCTGAAAAACGACAACTTCAAGAAAACGACATCAAGACTGAAAACCACAATAAGCAATAAAAATCTACTGATCCTAGAATATAACAAGAAAAAAATACTGTTGCAACCAAAAAAAAAAAAAACCGATCTCAACTGAAAACGACAACAACCTCGGAGGCAAGTGAATTGTAAAGGCAACAACGACTGAGAAACGGCAATAGTATAAAACAACATCAACCTAGGAATGCGATGTTAACAGTAAAGAGAGGGGAGAAAAGCTAAAATAGAAACTGCACCAAAATAGAGATATGTAACTGATACTAGTCATTCCCTAATGGCAGATGAACTTTGAAATTTCACCTATTACCTCCATTATTGTCAACATTTTTAAAAGATTAATTACTTTATTATTTGTTTTACTATTATCATTCTCGCTAAAGTTTAAGCTCTTGCAGTATTTTCCTCTTTTTTCATTTGAGGAGTTATTTCTTACTAGTGACCTTTTTTTTTTTTTTTTTGAATAAAGAAAAGTCCACGGAGGGATGATCAATAAGGGCCCCACAAAAATGTTTACCGAAAGTCTTGAGAGGGCCCTATTGCTCAACAAGTTACGCGTCATCTCAGCCTCACTGAATGTGTTAACAATAGTCAATAAAAATACATGAAGTGTTGTCTTATACACTCTCCATCAAGTACTAAACAGACAAGAAATAAACCTTCACATTTAAGATCCTTAGGAGGACCACTCAATATTTAAAGCTTTGAACACTAGCTCATCAAAGTAGTTCCACCAGACCACCACACTCCACGGTTACTTACTAGTGAATTTATTTCTGCATTAAATTTGCTTTTTCAGGAAGTGGGTCTTTGATCAACAATAATGTAGTTAGATAGGTCGATATCACCAACGAATTGGCACCGAAAACTCAACCTCGCGTTCGCGCAATGTCAATTTCAGGCTACTTCTAAACCATAATACAAACAAATTTAAGTCACTGAAGCGGCCAATTTGGAAGTAGTTGCTTTCAGACTGGAAAATCTGGAAGTCTGTGTAATAAATGTTGTTCACATGTTGGCCTAAGGCAAGCAATAATATAACTACATACTATCAACACTTCTCCCAGCTTGCGTCTTACTCAGCTAGGGCCCCCATCTATTCTATGTATTAACACTTAAGGATATAGCACATTTTTAGTTTTTGACAAGCTGTATTTCTATTCATAGTACTATATATATATATATATATTTGATAATATATAGGAAGTTTGGAAAGAGAGAATCGATCAAATTTTGCATATCTTCTTCTGGGCGTTATTCCCAGATATTATGATGAATATTCGTTGAATGCCCCGACCGTGGGCTATTTTCCACGAATGAAAAATGCGTCGCTTTAGTCTTACTAGTTATGCTAGCTGATGATCAAGATGCACATATACAGTAAATTAAGTTTGGACAAATAAAGAAGGCTTTATATTTAATATCTTTAAAATGATAACCTAATATTCAAATCTTTAACCCCAAACCCATTTATGTCCTAGTGATTTATCTTTAGGCCACCAAAGTCTTGATACGATAGTGTTCTTCATACAAGCTATCTTAATGTTCAGGGTTATTAAATTTCGACAGCTAAGAGATTGGTTTGTATATATAAAGACATATTGATAAATGAAGCTTGTATTTAATATATGGATTTGAAATGAAATTTTTGAGTTGAAATTAATTAACTTTTTAAAAATTAATTAATATTTTTGTTGATTTTTAAAAAAAAAGGATAAAAACTGAGATGAAAATTTTAGGTGTGAATCTGAAAATCAAACGGAGCAAAAGTAAATATATATAGAGAGAGAATTCAATAGCAAATAATTGAAACAGTCGAACAAGTATCACCGCAAATAAAACTCATATTATTAATGAAAAAAAAACTAAAACAAACCTTATATTGATTCAAAACATAATAATAATTGAACAGCTTAAGAAATACAAAGGGAATGTATGTATATGCATATCCGTGGAGATATCTATATATATATATATACATATATCTGTTATATATTTAAACATCCGTCTATAAACGTATGCATATCATGATTCATGCATACGCATGGATATGTTATATTCACACATATATATACATATACCAAGGACGGAGGCAGGATATTACTTTAATCAGGACACAAATAAGTAAAAATCTTACTGTTAAAATCAGAATCACCGACAATACAAATTCTCATATTATCACACAACAAGGTTTTATTGCGTATCTTAGAACAATAACAATGGTACACATGAATTTTTTTTATTTGAAGGTATTGCACTATAACTTTAATGTTAACAATATAAAACTAAAACACTAAGCAATTTACGTAACTAAATTGTCATTTATTTAATGATCTCACATGTAATAAACCAATGGTAAGTCTTAAGTTATTATTATTATTATTATTTGCATCAATCACAAATTAATTATGAAAAGATACATTTTGAAATAAGTATAAATGGTATTTACAAGCTAATAGAATTTGGTGAGCAGACTATAAACTTCTAAAAAAAAATACAGAGAAAATAAGAAAAGTGTAGACAAATAATAGCTTCTTTTTTTTTTTTTTTTTAAAGGAAAATTAACTGAATGGATGAAGTAAATTAAAGGAATTTATTTAGTGGGGGCAAATATTGAAAAAAGATCAATTGGAATTAATTTTTGGCCAGTGGGTGGGCACTCCAGGCCCTTACTGGCTCCAGTAAGCGCTCCAGGCCCTTACTGGCTCCGTGCATTATGCATTTATATAAAGCTATTTCTGGTGGATCAAGCATACACGTATAAAGCGCTCTCTTCTCTAAAGGGCCATATTCATTCATATCCGTACAAGTGACAAGTACGGGCAAAACGAATCTTGAAAATTTACCCAAAATAATGATAAATAAATACCAAGGAAACTGAACACCTCACCTGACAATATTAATATTGAAAATAGTTACAATATTTTTCTGCACACAATACAGACGTTGCAAGATAGATAAATCAGTTTACATAACTTCAGCCACTCGTACACACACACACAAAAACTCGTTAATAATTTCTTGATCACATAAATTTTCTTCATACTGTTAAATTGATTAACAGAAGCACAAAACACAAACCCAAAATGTTGCATCGAACTTTAAATCTCTGATCATATTATATATGTGTGCGTGTGTGTGTGTGTGTATATATATGTTTGTGTTGTAATGATCAATACAGATTCAGTGTGCTGTGTTGGCACGGTTCACCAACCTAGGCTTGAAATGGACCAACAGGCCATGCTTCATGTAAAGCGTGGTTGTGACTTTTGGGACAATGTTCTGACCTTCCAGAACCTTGACCTCGTACCTGAGCAGAATCGACGCCGCCACCATTTTCATCTGCATGTAAGCGAAGGACTTGCCAACGCATAGCCTCGGACCGCCGTTAAAAACGGCGTACTTGAACTGGTTCTCCGCCACAAACCGCCCGTTTTTGATCCACCTCTCGGGCTTGAACTCCAGACAGTCCTTCCCCCATATGGACTCCATCCGAGCCATTGAGAAGCAGCAGTACAGAACCCTCGCTCCTTTTTTCACCTCCGTGCCATCGGGGAATACGTCGTCGTTTTTCACCAACTTGATGTTGATTGGCACCGGCGGGTACAGCCTCAGGGCTTCCGACAGTGCCGCTTTTAAATACACCATCTGTTTCAGTTCCTCCGCCGTGAAGACTGTTTCATTCATCAGAAGCTCGTCGTCATCGTCGTCGCCGCGCCTAGATAAAATGTCCTTGATTTCGGCAAGAATTCGCTTTTCGGTTTCTGGATTCTCTTTGAGTAACCAGAAAAACCATGTCAATCCCACAGAGCTCGTGTCACGCCCGGCCAAAATGAAACTTATGCAGAAATCACTCAAAAACTTGTTTGAGAAACTTTTACTACTTTTGTCCATCGCCATAAGTCTTGACAAGAGATCACAACGGTCATTAAAGTTTCCGCATTTTATGATCATTTCATTCCTTCTTTCCTTCACTATCCTTTCAGCAAATTCATGGACGAATTTTGTTGCCTTCTTGAGCCTCATCTCGAACCCGAGACCGAGCAACTTCATCGGCTTCCAAACGAAAGGAGGCACCAGGAATCTGAGCAGAGTCAGCTCCGTCGCTTCTTCGAACGCCTTCGCGAAAGGGACAACCGGTAAATCGAGAGCCAAACACCCCGAATCGACCCCGAGAGCCGAACTGCAAATGTTATCAAACGTGAAACGAAGAAGCATCTCTTGCAAATCAACAGACTCACCTGACCTCACCAACTTTTCAATGACTTTCAGCAGCCGCTCCTGCACCAAATCCTGCATGGATCGGAGGGAGTACTCGACGAAGCGACTCGAATGCATCTCCGTAGTGGCAACCCTTCTCTGTTGCTGCCACGACTCGTCGTCGGCATTAAAAATACCGTCGCCGAGGAGATCACTAAACCTCTCTCTATAGTACCTCCCTTTGGGAAAGTTTTTGCTTCTTGTCCTGAGCATGTACTCTATCTTCGCCGGATCGACGGTCAGGATTCCGTAAGCCCCTCCCATCCACATTCCTCGGTAGGCGAAAGTCCCGCCGGTTCGGATGAAAGCCGAGGTAACCCACTCGTAAGTACGGCTCATGTTGAACATAACCGTCGGCATCATCCCCATCACAGGCCATAACATCGGACCTTTTTTGGTCATCCTCTGAAGAACACAGCTGAAAATGAACAGTCCCAAGAGAGCAAATCCCACGTCCCATATACAAATATGAACACAAACCCATTCTAGAGCTGCATAGAAAGACACCATATTCTTGATGATCCTAAGTTTCTTTTTTCTTTTCTTTATTTATTTATTTTTTTGGTTGTTGCAATTTCAGGTTTTGGCGATGTCGGTGATTATGTTGAGGAGTAGTTCTCTGTACATATCATGAATGAGATAGGTAGAGACTATAGATAGAGACATTAATACTCGTTTTTGGTTATGACATGAGAAAACATAATGAATGAGTTTGAGTTGAAAAAAAACAGTTTGAAATGAAAATTTTTATTGACTTTTCAGAAAAGATAAAAATTTTTTCAAAAAAAGACAAAAACTAAGATGAAAAAATACAGTTTGAACTGTTCATCAAACAAATCATAACTGAGAGGTTTGTAGGAAAGGGAATAAATGATATGGGCACCCCAGTTTTCTTTCACCAAAATCAAAGATGTGTACGTATTAGTAGTAGATTTGGCGTTGGTAGGTAATTGGTAATTGGTATCAGAACTGATGAAGTTACACGCAAAATTCCAATGTTTACCGCGTCATTCGAGGTAAATTCAGTCGGCTTTCTTTTGTATTCTTTTGACATTTTTATTTTATTAATTTTTTTTTCTTTCAAAAGATGGATAAATTGTGGTTCCCGTGACTTCTAGAGACGAGCTTCGAGACTAAACAAAAATGAATGAAGAGGAGAGAGAGAAGGTTGTTTGTCCTTGAAAGGACTTTAAATGGAGGGTTATCTACTTATGTATTTTCCTACATATAAAAAAAAACACGTACAGACACGCAAATTATTGTCTCCCACTATTAAAGGTGATGATCAAATTATCAAATTACCATATAATAAGTAGTAATTTAATATTTCAAGCAAATAATAATAATAATAATAATAATAATTTAATACTAAAATTGTCACGCAATAATTTTTTTAAATTATTATTAAATTTGCAATTATTAGCATATATCATTGTGTTTAAACTTTTGAAAAATGACAAGCACATCAACATTATTCCCGATTTTTTAATATCAAATCATACGATATGGGAGTTGTCATTTTTTTATTGATAAGTATTTAAAATATTGTCACATTGATTTATTGTATCTACAAAAAAAAATGACAACTTAATGTCACATAAGTTTATATTAAAAAATTAGGATTAGACTTGATATCATTAAAACTATTCTAATAAACTCTTTAATATGTGACACTTTGATCTTGTTTACAATACCTTAAAAGAAAGAGAAGAGAGAGTCGCCTAACACCAACTACCTACATGACCCTGTCGCGTAATAACCAATCTAGCATTGTTGAGCCGCCTACCAAGCCCTTACGTAGCCACAAGCCTAGAGATTTGTTGCGTCGAGCCCCCACCCCAAGCAACAAATCCCCTATCAAGCTACCTCCAAACCCGCAAAACTCAATTGCATTGACCAGAACCCTACGCACTCACAAGCTCCATCATGCTGACCAAGACCCCCCATGCACACCCACCCCTAGGGGACGGTTAGGTGGAATAAAAGTGGACGGCTCTCAAATATCCACCTAACTGACAATGTTCAACCTTACGTCACAATTCGACTGCTACGCACCGAAGTCGAAATCTTCAAGAGTTCAATCCCACCACACGGCACACCGACGATAACGTAGTTAAATCTTAAGCTTAAAGAGGCTGGGCATAAACGAAACTTGCTAAATCAACAGTAACAAAAGAAAACGACGTCAAACTAAAAACGATAGTAAGAACATAAATATATCAACCGAAGACGATGATTTTTGTTCTAGCCAAAAAAAAAAAAAAAAAGACGATGATTTTTAGCCCCCAAAAAAAAAAAATCAGAAGACGATGATATCTAAAAACTAACATGGGTCTCTTCATATTTGTTAGAATCAAAAAATAAAATCATGTACGGTCTTTAATAAGCCACAATATAATAACCAAAAATAAATCATGTATGGTCTAAATAAACCACAAAACCGTAGTTGTAGATATAAGACCAGTTTAGTAAAATTTGTTAAAAATGGTTTTTGGTTTCTTGAGTCCAAAAGAAGTTAAGTAATATAGCGGTCAATATTCTACATACTTCCCTCCACCTGAAATTTAAAATAATAATCACAGAAATAATAATAGTATGATAATAAACGACAACCCTTTAACAATATCAAGAGAAGGAACGACCATAATATAGAAAGTGACAAAACCCTCATCGAAGACATGAATGAGGTTAAAACCGACAATGAAAGGACATCAAACACAAAATCATATTATCTGGAGAAGTCGAAAGTTAACGTCGATGAAAAATATCAAAAGGAAAACAGAAAGACCTTGAGGCAAAAAAAGGGCATCAAGTAGAGAGAATATATGAACTAGAAAACGACAATAACCACAAAAACGACATTAAACTCCAAGAGCGATTATAGCAATATGTCTAAAAACGGCAATGACCTGAAAAACGACATATATTTGAAAAGCGAGACATCAAATATATATGGAACACCAATAAGAATAAACATTAAACAAAAAAAAAAAAAAGAAAAGAGAGAAAATAATAATGCCTTAGTGATATGAGCGAAGGAAAATAAGAGGACATTAGTCCGGCCGGCAAAAAAGTGAATAAATAACGTGCCTAATTTAACGAAAACAACATTAAAAACAACCATAACTAGAAACAATGGAACAAGCGAAAGACCACACCAATCCTAAAATCTATAAAACGCGTTGAAAACGAACCTAATCTCATTGGATCACTTGGTCATGTAAAAAGGGTGACAGATGAAAGTAAGTTATCCACTGTCGATCACTAACAAAAATTTTATCTCGTTTTCAAAGCATGTGTTTAAGGCGCAAAAAAAAAAAAAAAAAAAGATTTCGAATTGAGAGTTAAATGGGATTGATGTTTCGAAAAGAAAAAAAAATTAATGTGGTACAGATTTAAAAAAATAAAAATTCAAGTTAAAATTGATAACTTTTTCCCTAAACAAGGGCTTAATCTCATTTATATTTTTCAAAACTAAATAAAGAAATAAATTTCAACGTTGCTTATTAAATATGAAATGGCCATTTTGCCCACTCTATAGTTTATAGAACTTGGCAACACCTCGGTTGCATTTAACACCTAAATTATTCCTAGAATACCCCTTCCTATTCACTTCTCTATCGTCAATGCCTCGGTAATAGGTAACTCGCCCACACAACTAATTGCGACTTTTCTGCCTTTAGAATCCCGTATAGGGGCTAGCAAAGGGATCCAATGTTTTTAACAAATATCGCGGATTGAAACGACATCAACTGAAAACCAAGTCAACTTATTAACGACATCAGCTGTTGAAAAACATCAACAATCCGAAACGGGGACTGAGTCATACCAATGTCAGTGTTATAATTATCACAGAAAAACTCTAAATATTACTTATTTAATTGATTTTCTTAATTATATTATACTCCAATTCATAATCCTATTTCTAAAATTATATCTACCTTTCGTTCTTATTATTCCGTTTTTTTTTAATAAATTGATTACTATTAATAATACGTTTCGTCAACCATTGCAAACAAAAAAAACTTGAATAAATTTTGTTTTCTCTTAAAGTCAACAAGTTTTTTAATTATTTTTTGAAAAATCAAATAACACTAACCTATCAACCAAATACATGCTAAATTTTTAAAAATCATAAAAGTATGCTTTTCGTATCTAATGCTAATATTATAAGGAGTATAATAATTGACAAAAATAAAAAGTTGAAATCAATTAATAATAATTAAAAGTAAAAATTTGAATATATTATATGGTAAATTTCATACCAAGTAAAGTTTGTCAAATTTAGCTTTGGAAATATCATTGCATTGGAAAAAGGTTTTCCACCCAAATATCAAAATTTAGCTTTGGCACATTAATTTCACATTACATTAGAGGTGCTCTAAGTCTCCTCACTATGACTCCTTTGCATTTTTTTTTTTTTTGGAAAAAGTTAAAGTTTAGCCCCTCCTGGAATTTTCTAATTCTAGATTCTGTATCTAATATTTTAAAACGTTTCATTTACACCCTTAATTTGGATATGAATTTATTACTTTGCCCCTTTCTAATTATTAGTTTGGTTTTCATTTACACCCTTGATTTTGATATAAAGTTATTACTTTTCCCTCCTTAATTTTACGTTTGCTCGAACCCCCAAAATAAATTCTATATGTATTATCCATGTTATTTTAGCTTTTTGCCGATATCCCCAAAAAACGACGGCATTAATTAATGAAATTAAAGTGGTCTTTAAATACAATGCTAAACGAAGGAAGGTGAAATGTGAGGATGAACGAAAAAGACCAGAACCTAACCAACGATATCAAATAGAAAAACTACAACAATTGTTGATAAACTACAGTCATCCTGAAAACGACAACAGCATGAAAAACAATGGAAATGAGAAAATTGATTCAATTTTTAAGAGAAATTCGAAAACTTCCAAAAGTTATTTCCTTTCCATTTTCATTCCCTAAAGTTTACATATATATATCTAACAAATATTTTATGAACATAACTAAAAACAGTTCCCCTTTTTTCTTCTACTCAAAACAATTTTTAATTTTTATTCATTTAAAACCCTCCAAACAGGGATATTAAAGGCTGTTGAAAACTAAAAAAAAAAAAAAAAAAAGCCGGAGAAATTATGCTTCCACAAAAAGAGACAACAATCTGGAAATGGATAAAAAGCCATTAAAGGACATCAAACTGAAAACGTCATAGAGGCGACATCAACTAACACCACAATCGCTAAATGAAATAAATCTCTATAAACATCATGAAATTTAACAAGGAAAAAAAAACGTGAACAACAAAACACGACACCTAGGAAACGACAACAATTTACAAAACTACAATAACGTAAATAGAAAATAACTACAAGAAACAAGACTTATCAACAAAAATAAAAATAAAAATATAACAGACAAGAAGAACAGAAACAAAAACGAGAAAACATGAAACGACAATCCAATTGGACAACTACAAAGAACCCTGAAAACGACAATAACTGAAGAACGGAAGTTCTTAAATGGCACTGACCTGATAAAGTGACAATCATTTCATAAACGACGAGAAAGTAAAAACAACTATACCAACAGGAAGCGACACTAATTGGAAAAATCACAGCATTTTTTTTTGCCGATAAATAATTACAGAAAGCTAAAACAACACGAATAATACAACAATAAAATTGAAAAACGACAAGAATCTCAATAAAATCTAATAGAAAGAACGAATGGGAAAAACTTCAACGGCAATAATAAACGACACATCAGCAGACGACGATAAAGAGATAATAATTTGGAAAACGACGGCACTCACATAAAGACATTATCCGGAAAGAAGAAGAAAAATTTGAGAGCCAGAAACGACAAAAAATCTAAAAACGACATAAATCTTAAAAAGCAGTACGTATTCGAAAATGACAACGATCTTAAAAACAATGATATCAATAGAAAAGAGCCTGCAGTTGGTAGGCTAAACATTACTTGAAGTCTTAAAAGAAAAAAAAAAAAACATTAGTTGAAAACGACAGTCACACAGCAAAAGAACAACATGAAATAGAAACGACAATAAAAATTTGGAAACCGCAAAAATAATATTCCTAATGATGAGGATGATGATCCTTGATTATACATGTATGTGATTCTTAACTATGTGAAATTGAATTGATTGAAGAACTTTACTTTAAAAATACGACCTCCATAAACTAGTGAGAAAAATGACGATTTAATAGTTTAATGGGTGATTTTATATTGGTTCAAAAGAAAGGGTGTTTTACTATTTCTTTAATGGGGCCAATTAATCCTTCTTCTTAAGAGATACAGTAGAAAGTAAAGGTACCCAACAAAATGTTTGTTCTCAATCCAATAAAATCTCTTTGATGTAATGATTATGGAGCCAAAAGCCTACAAATGCTTGGTTTATAATTTTTGTTCCCATACTGCAGTAAAGCTACAAGCTTGATTGCTTTATTTATTCGATTATTTATTTACTTATTTATTTTGAATTAATAATATTACTAACTTCAACGTCACAAAGAACTCATGATTGAAAAACTATTCATTTGCCTCACAACTTGTCCTAAAATATATTCGTTTTTGGCCCCTTGCTCATATTAGCATGTCTCAAAAGCTTACAAGTATGAAGAATATACGTATCCTTTTCTTTTTTGAAATATTGTTTCCTCAAGAAATTCAAAGTTACGAACACACAAACACACACATTCCACATTGTGCTTACTTTAAAGATAAAAGTGAAAAAGGGAAAGACCATGAATGTTAATTGGCGTGTGCCACTCAACTATCTTTAGAAGGAACCTCTTTTTTATTATTATTATTATTATTATTATTATTATTATTGTTAATTATTTTTTTGGTCTCCACAAGATCTCGAAAATCATGAACGTCGTTACCGTACCAAAGTTGATGGGTCCTTCAAGCTTCTTTTGTAATGTGGCCACATAACATTACCTCATGCATTAGTTTTCCCTTTGGTTCACCATAACTTTGGCCATGAGCTTGCAAGGAAGTAACTCCTCCTCCTTCCTACATTCCAACTCGCCTTTAGAGGGTATCTTGATCAAGAACTTACTCTTAAGCCATGATCCGGATGGCCGTCGTCTTGATTCCGAGCAGCTGCTTCAACTGATGGAGAAAATCATGCTTTATGCCACACTGTCAGAAGTACTAGTAACCTTCATAATCTAGTCACATTGTTTCTTTCAATTCATGAACTCATCTCATCGGTCATTTCTGTGCGTTAATGGGATTTTGGCATTTAGAAAATATTTTCATTATAATGTCAAACAACATGAAAATTATGAGATGCTACAAGTATTAATTAGAATTATTGGAATCCATTTATTAACACTTAGATCATAATATCTACTAGTATCTAAGTCTAGATTCATTTGTTCCATATGGTTGACTAGTCCTAGGACCTGTTTCAGGTTCCAGATCCACATTTTGATACCAATGCTGAAGGGAAAGTAATTGGTATCGATATAGTTGGACTCGAAGAACCACTCGCGCCCATAATCCAGAAGATCTCGTACGAGGTAACATTATCTCATTCTCTCTTCCTCCTACAATACTCAGCAAGAGCGTAGTGTGATCAATTTCTTTAAACGATGACAGATGATATGCAAATGTTCCACGGAAGGACTTCTTCACGAGAGGACCATGCTCTTGTTCGATTTACTAGGAACCTACAGATGGGATGACAAAGCAGTTTTAGCACTTGCATCCTTTGCAATGAGCTATGGTGAATTTTGGCTCCTAATGCAGCTATATCCTCGAAACCCCTTGGCAGTAGCGGTCGCAATGCTTAAGCAGTTGCCGAGTGATCTGAGCACCTTCAAGCGTCGGTTTAAGGCCTTGAGCTTGCTGATCAAGACAGTGGTAGAGTTAACCAAGCATGTCATCCGATTCGAAAGCTTGCCTCTTTCACACGTAAAGTTAAACAATGAGGCCAAGTCCATAAGAGAACTTCACATTTACTCATCGGTTTACTGGATCATCTGAAGCATCTTGACATGCTCTTCGCAAATCACGGATTTGGGATTCCTGAAACTTCAGCAAGTGCATTTTCCTTCCTTAAAATCTGTTTACCGTAAAATGTGCTTATAAATCTCTTGATTCAGAAACAATATGGTTTGAATGTTTAGCTTATTTGACAACAAAAATAATTAATGTTCTGTTGATGGATTTATTGAATTGTTTTTTCAAGTACTCAGATTCAACAACAGTTGCAACATGGGAACTCTCTAGTTTGGTCCGTCGGCTAAAGGGCATGTGCAGTCAACTTGAGAAGCATGTCGAAGAAAGCAGTCAACGAACAGGTTACCGATCAACACTTTTGGCAATTTTGAGAACTTTTTACTTTGGTTGAGTAAACTTTGAACCATATATAAGATTTTTGACCTCACTCTTTTGCATCACGTAATAGAGAAAATGCTTTATCAAGAGCTGGTGAATATCTTTAAGGAGGTCCATAATGATAACCAGCACGTGCTTCGGATGTTACTTGCCTTCACAGATGACTTTCCACTCATTGACTGTTACTCCCAAGCAAAGGCAAGTTTTGCTTTTTCCTTTTCTCTTTCACTTGATTTAGGCCCAAAGTTTATACTAATTTTTGGGATGTTAAATTCAAATCCAATTTTGATCTCTAATGGAAAAGAAAAACGCTTGAGGGTACCATCAATATTGAGCATCACAACTAATAGAAAGTGAGTCTCATCTGTTAGTGTCTTACTGTATAATCTACTTTTGTGCCCCCTAAAATTTAAGGTTTGTGTCATTAGTTTTACCGTCTTATTTGGATTGTTTCATAGATTGGTTTGACGGAGCTGAAAGACAAGGTGGTTATAGTTTTGATCTCAAAGCCGGGGCTGCTCTCCATAGAGGAGTCACTCTTTCTAGTTCAGCAAACATATGGTCATCCTGGCAACCAAAATCTAGAGGGAAGCTATGAAATCGTGTGGATTCCAATATCGGTCTCTGATTCTTGGACTGATGCTGAGAAGAGAAGTTTCCGACTTCTCTCACATTCTTTGCCATGGTGTTCAATAAAGCATCCGTGGTCACTTAACTCAGCAGCTGTGAAATTTATCAAACAAGAATGGGAGTACAAAGACGGCCAACTTATGGTTGTCCTGGATTCACAAGGAAAAGTCACAAACAAAAATGCAATGGACATGATATTTGTGTGGGGTCCCAAGGCATACCCTTTTTCGGATTCAAGAGAACAAGAGCTTTGGCAAGAGCAATGGAATCCTTCAACTTCTAGTGGATGAAATTTATCCCTTGCTTACCAAGTGGGTATGAATCTAATCCTCAACGTGAAACTGGTTATATTTATTTATTTTTACATTTTGTTTTAGGGTGTTTTGATAATTTGGCACATCTGCCTCTCGTAAATTACCCTTTCAACTTGACGTCAATTGTTAAAATTTAGATGAAAATGGCTTCATACACTGGAAGAAGATATTGAAATTTTGATGTACATGAGAGCATGTCATGTTGCGTGCTTGAGGATGCTTTCTTTCAAATTTTAACAGAATTCATCTATTTTGAAACACTTTGCGTGATGATATCTTTGAGAGTATTAATTAAGCATTTGATAATGACTACAATTCATTTTCAGGTGCAAGAAGACAGATATCTATGCATTTGCGGAAGCAAAAACATAGATTGGATTCTAGAATTGAATTCCAAGATGAAGGAGATGACTCAAAACACAGGTGTGAAGCTCGAGATGGTCTACGTTGGTAAGAGGAAGCCAAGCGAGCATGTGAAGAACATTCTAGACATAGTTGAAGATGGAAAACATCTCGGAATAAGCCCATTGTCTCTAACCAAAATGCAATTCTTCTGGCTCCGAATAGAGAGCATAATAAGATCAAAACTCCGACAAGGCCACACGGCGGCAACGAGCAAGCTCCTAGAAGAGGTGTTGAAAGTGATCGAGATGGACGAAAATGACAAAGATTGGGCGTTGATAGGGAGAGGATCTTCAAAGGCCGTAGTTGGTGTTGAAGGAAAGAGGCTACTAGAGTGTCTAAACAACTTAGAAAATGTGGGAAAGTTGGGGTTTTTGGTTGCGCTTAGAGCAGCCCTTGAGCCTCCACTTGGGGATGAGCCTTGTGGCCACTCCAAACTGGTTTCCAAAGATGAGGAAAACCAAAGCGACGACATGGAATTTTGTGAGGTGTGTAGACGGCCAATGGAGAAGCTTGTCCTCTACAAATAAAACCAATTAAGTGTGGCCAACGCATCATTCTCTTACAACCGTGGACTGTTGAACTTGCTTGAATCATTTTTAGTTTTGCCAATGTAACCCCCCCTTTTTTTTGGGCCAATGTGACTGAGGATTAACTACATACGTTTGACATCTTGACTCAAACTGTACCTTTTTATCTCAGTTTTTATCTTTTTTAAAAAAAGTTTTTGTCTTTTTTTGAAAAAGTCTTTGTCTTTTCTGAAAAATTTTCAACTATTTAAAAATTTCAACTCAAACTTAAAATTTTCAACTCAAACTCATTTACCAAACGGACCCTAAGCCTATGTATGGAAAAATAGGTTTACAAAATTATTTTTAAAAAAGATTTCAATTTAACTTAAATCTTTCACTGTTTTGAAATTCATTTCACATTTATTTATTTATATTCTAAACACCAATTCAAAAAAATTCTCACTATCCAAGTTTTTTGTAAAATTTTTTTTTATAATAGGAATTATTCTAGTTTTTGGATAATAAAAATTTAACAATCTGATTGATGATGAGGAGCATTTTACTGCTGTGCATTGCAAATTTTAAATACGAACATTCGTAAATTATATGGGTTAAAAACTAGTTGCTATCAATAGCTAAAAATAATAGTCCTTCGTAGAAATTCCCTTCTTTTCAAAGTTAGAAGCTAAATCATCAATGTGTAATTAGGAAAAATAGTTCTTATGTTGTAATTTGACCTAAATTAATACTTAAGTAGACCGTAGACCGTAGTAAGAAAATAAATAAATGAGAGAAAATTGATGCTGCATTGGGAGGCCGGGCCAACAGGTCATGGGCTTAATTTATGGGCTTCAAGCACTAAGTTAAGCCCACATGACTGAGTCGAGCGTATTTCTTTATATTTTCCCGAGAAAATCTAGGAAAAAGATGTTGACAAATTGGGAAAGTTGAGGAAGAACAACCGGCGAAGTTGGGAACAAGAAAGCAGAAAAGAAAAAGAATAAAAAAGTCGATTACTTTCGATGGAATCAAGAAATGTCATGTCTGGTACTCTGATTCTTCTTCTTTTTTCTCCCTTACGCGGGGGATCGACCCCGCCTGATCATGGCGGTTAATCCATGAACCCATCATCGCCATCCTTTATAAACATAAATATATATATATATATATATATTGCTTCTTCTTTGGAACAAGTGAGATTCTTCAACCCCACAATTCACCTTTTCCTTTTGAAAAGAATATATGCATATGCATATATGCTTTGAAAGCTTGTACAGAAATGGAAGCTTCTATATAAGCTACAATAAGAACATATACACATGTATAGCAATAGGAATAGTCTAACATGTACGTTTAGTGCATGTGTACGATAGTTGAACCGTTGCCGTTGGATGGGCTAAGGATGGTAAAGATGAGATGATGAGAGTTAAGGGCAACCTAAGAAAAAGTTGATAACTGTTGTAGTAGTAGGATGCAGACATATAAAATACTAAAAAATGGGGTGCATATTAAAATGTACGTCAGTCCTCATCTCCAACTTCAAGCTCGGTTACAATCTCCTTCGGCGCTCCGACGGAACGTTAAACCGCGACTTGGCGGAGTTTCTCGCAAGTCCTCGCCAACACGATCCCCGTTGATGGATTCTTCTCCCTTCGACCACGTTGACCGGACCACAAGGATGTTCAGCCGAGTCTACCAGCCAGCGCCGGCGCCGACGTTGGGTCAAGACAAGAACCGGTTTGCAAAGTGGGGTGGATTCTAAAGTCCATGTCTACTTAGCAGGTGATAGTTTTGGTGGCAACATTGCCCACCATTTCGCAGCCAGGGCCACCGAATCCAGCGTCAAAGTGCTCGGCAACATCCGATGTTCGGCGGCGAGACGAGGATCGAGTCGGAGAAGAAATTGGATGGTAAATACTTTGTGACAACTCAATACTGGGATTGGTATTGGAGAGCTTATGTTGGCTTATGTTGAAGGGCTTAAAAATTCTGCAAAATTAATTGATGACATGTGTTGTTCTACTAACCATTAATATATCATACGAATTGATAAGATAAATGAAAGAAATGAAATTTGCAAAATTTTTATACGTAATAAAAAATACCGACAGGACAATCAGATAATCAATATTTACATATTAGCATATTTATTGTCTTAACTAAGTCAATTAACCCATACAAAATTACAACCATACAATCGGTCTACTTATCAAATTTACCGGTGCACACGAGATTTTTACAATGGCTGAACAATTAACTTCCTTAATCTTGGCTTCTTTTACATGTTGTCTGGTCAAGGATAAAATAGGCCTATGAAGATTACTTTAATAAGATGATTTACCACTTTACCCCTTATAACTTGCGAAAACCCTTCACATTTATGATATTTCTCTAAACCAACCAACAACTCTGACGCCGGGACCTAGAGTGTACGTTGTCGTACACAGCAAAATTTTTAAGATTCCCTGAGATGTCTCGTGTACGTTGTCGTACATGTTATAACCGTATTGTGAACGGTGGCCTTTACAAGCCTAAGACTATAGTAATGATTCCATTATATTCTGTCGTGTTACTTTCGAAAAGAACTGTTCTACAGCTAAGAGAGAATATGTTCAAGATCACTTTGCTTGTTGAGAAGTGTCACCATTAAGAAGATAATGAAATGATTACCTTAAAGACAGGTCTTTTTTTTTTTTTTTTTTTTTAAATTATTTCTTTGGAGTTTGCTCTAGTGAAAACCGAAAATTGTCTTCCACACAAAAGAAATTGAATTAAGCCCCACTCTCACAGTTTTCTTGCCTTTTCTTTTCTTTTCCTTTTCCTTTTCCCTGATCAACCCTGTTCGTAATGCCGGAAACCGCAACATGAAATGAAGAATGCAAGCGATTCGAAAGCAATCAAGATGGCGATCACGCAGCCCAAAGTTGACGGAGCTTCAGCTCTTTCTATGTCTTCATTCCATGAGAGTGTGTTGAGAGATGAAATTCTTGAGACTCATGATGACTCCGACGAGCTTGGTTTCGCTCTGAAGCCGGTTCTTGATATAATTGAGGTCATCCTTAGCGGTGTCACCGGCGACTTTCGAGGGAGAATTCAGGTATAGAACGACTTTAGTAACTGCTCTTAAGGATTTTTATTGTTAAATGTTGGTAATTTATAGGCATTTTTTCATAGGGGTTGCTGTCACAAGACAATGTCGCCGAGCATAAGACGGTTTATTCCGGCAACCACAACAGGCTTGAACTTCCAAGAGTGACCGCTGTGATCTCTGGCATGGTTAAGTAGACTATATAGCTTCCTGATATGAAATGTTTTTTGCTTTGTGGTACTAACAAAGAGCTATTTACTCGGATACATTTGAAGGATTCTGAACAAGTTGTCTTGCTGATAAGCTGAATTTTGATTTGTCAAGGCAGATATTTCGCAATTGGTTGGATGAAGGAGATTCGCACGGGACGGTGATGGACATACTACAAGTGATCAAACATTACAATTGGGATGCAAAGCTGGTGCTAGTTGTGGCAGCTTTTGCCATGAGCTTAGGTGAGTTTCGGCTTGTTGCCCAGCTTCACTTCACCAACCCTCTCGCCAAGGCCGTCGCACTCCTTAAGAAATTGCCTGAAAACATGGAGCTTTCGGGGAGTTTAAAACCAAAGCTTGAGGCTCTTGCTGTTCTGATTAAGGCAATACTTGACATGGTGAAGAGCTTTGTGGAGTTATATGAGCTTTCCTACAAGGAAGACTTCCCTGCTGAAGTTATGTCTATTAGTAGTGCCGATATTGCCATAGCTGTTTACTGGACCATCCGGGGTATATTGGATTGCGCATCACAATTTGCGGGCCTCACAGACATTGGTCCCAAGTACGTCGCCGCCTCTGATCATGATAATCGTTGAGCGCTTGCATTGTTCTTTATGTTAATTTTATGTCTACATAAACCATCTATTTACCTCTCTATGTGCAGAGAAGGATATTTTCGCTTAACTTTTTAACTTCTGTTGCACCTTCGTCTGTCTCAGGTACTTATCGGAGACATGGGAGGTGACATCTATGGCCCGTAGGCTTGAGATAATACAGAGCCAACTTGTGCATCAGATCAATCTTTGTTATAGATTCATTGGTGAGTCCTATTTTACCCCGCTTAATTTGAGTGTGGATCATACAAACATAACCTAACAAGGGCTTGCCCTGTCCTATTAGTCCCTGCCTAATAAGTGATGGAAAATGATCTGATACAGAAAAGAAGAAAGATGATGAAATACTCGATGGGATCGCACGAGTTTTAGAATCACGACACATTGATAACTCGAAGTCTCTGAACATTTTGTTTCGTGAGAACGAAGCTCATCAGCTAGCACTCTTTGATTGCCTCGGGCAGGATTTGGTTTGCTCACTATGTCTCAGACTTTGCTGTTCAATTTTTAAAAACCCCATCTACAACTACAGACTGCATCCCAAATCAAATAGTTGAATCCCGTTTGAACGTGGAATGACATTTATCTGCACTGCGAAGGGCAATTCAATTCTGTTTCGTCAATCTTGTGATATTAATTTTCATTATCATATTTTTAGCTTTTGATTGAAACATCTGAAGTAACTTTGTAATGAAACTGATGATCAGAAACAAATTTGCAAAAAATAAGAAAGAACATTATTTCATTATTAATTCCAAAGCCATGTTTTTCAAACAGGTTTCCGTTAAAGCCTTGAGAGGAAAGGTTGTAGGGCTATACATTACAGACCTCGACATTGTGACCGAGGATTATTTGATCTTACAGCAAATTTTCCGTGTAAAGCTGGATGATCAAGAGCGAATGGAGCATCAGTATGAGATAGTTTGGGTCCCTGTTGTGGATTATTGGACAAAAGAGAAACACCGAAAGTTTGAGAGCCTGAGAGACCAAATGGAATGGTTTGCAGTGGACCGTCCTTCAAAGATAGCTTCGCAAGTCATCAGATACTTCAGGGAGAGGTGTAACTTCGTCAAGAAACCTCTTCTCGTGGTGATGGACATTGAAGGCAAAGTCGTGCATAAGGATGCCATCCAAATGTTCTGTATTTGGGGGAATGAAGGCTATCCTTTTAGTTTCAGCACAGAGACATCTCTGTGGCAAGAAATGGGCTGGAAGATTTCCAATCTTGCTCAAGGAATCAACAAATATTTATCCACCTGGGTAAGTTTTACGCTTATATCAGCAGTGTTTTGCATCTTTACATATAGAGCAATGACAATGCACTTGAAATCTTTGGTTTTCAGATCGATGAAGGGAAATATATTTGCTTATATGGAGGAGAAGACTTGGAATGGATCCGGAAATTCACAAGGACTGCAAAAACTGTCGCGACAGGGCATGGGATCAACTTGGAGATGCTTTATGTTGGGAAGGACAGGGCTCGAGAGAGAGTCGTGAGGAAGATCATCAACGTCATTGAACGAGAAAAGCTAAGCAACGCTCTCGACTGGAAACTTATCTCCTACTTCTGGTTGCGAATGGAGAAGATGTGCATCTCTGAACCCCCAGAGGCCATAAAAGAGAAGGAAACAAAGCCTGAGTTCTACATGCAGGATGGTCTAGCCATGATAGATGAAACGATGCCCGAGTTTTTCTCATCGGGGGATCGAGCGATTTCAGGGCAGACCTACAATCCTGTACTCAGCGGGATACTCAAAATGCTAAGCTTCGGATCCAGCAGCAAAGGGTGGGCTGTAATCAGCAAGGGATCTAAGAATTCACTGTTGTTCGAGGCTGATGGAGGAGCATTGTTGAAAGCTCTGACTGAGCATGAGAAGTGGAAGCAACTAGTAGAGACTTACGGCTTTTTAACCGCCCTGGCGAGGTATTACCACAATATTTGTAACGATCATCCACACTGCATCAATATGATAATGCCCAACACCCAATTGAAACAAATTTCTTGTGCTGTATGTAACAACCCCATGGAGGAGATGGTCATGTATAGCTGCTGCACCGATAGAGCATCATTCGGATACTACGATTAGCAGGGCTTACAAACAGTGACACTAGGATTGTTACTGGGTTGATACCTTTGGAACTTTTCAACTAAAAAATTAAGTAAAATAAATTTAATGTCAGTTGTGTTGTTCATGTGAATTCTAATATATCTGGTACTTGATTCTGAAATAACATTACTAGTGGTTGTTTGAGTACTCTTTCGTCATAGCAGAAGTTATTCCACCCACATTTCTCCACCATTTCTGAATAAAATACCATATATATATGTGTGTGTGTGTGCGTGTGTTTGCATGCATATATATAAACATGAAGAAAATGCTCATGATAACTTTACCCTTTGTCTGTGGTTTGGTGTTTCGGTGCTTTTCTTAATATTCCTACCGACTCAAGAACGTGAACATCTGTCAATTAAAACTTTGACTAGGTTCTCTTTAGATTGTATATGTCCAGTCAAATTGACATGGACTTAGGTCAGTGAGGGACATCAACGAAAACAAAAGATCAACAAAAATTAATGACATTAATGTATTACAATTGTTCTCAACATTCCGTCAAAATATTATATAATATCTTCATTATCAATGTGATGGAAGATATCTTTTTCAATATACAAAAATAAGTTGTCATTCATAAATTGATCTCCCATTCTATTGCGTAGCCGATTCTTCACAAAATTCATCGCAAAAAATACCATCTCCACAGCGGCAGTAGCAACAGGGAAAATTAATGCTAACATCAGAAGCTGATAAACTAATAAAATATACATCATTTTTTTCTTGCCTCAACTAATTTCTGTACAAAATCACTAATATTTTTTAATCCCAAGAACTGCTCACTAGAACGCATATCAAATATATATGTTTCAAGCTGTGCTTCAAGTACATTGAGCTCGATATCTGAAAAATCTTCTGGACAAAACTTAGCAAATTCGATCAAATGAAAGTTTAACTATGTATAGCTATATTTGAATCAAATGAAAGAACTACAAAAAACTTATTAAAAAAAAAAAAAAAAAACATGTTAAATGAAAATCACCTTCCAGCTTTTGTTGTTGATTTGGTTATACTTGTTGCTTGTAGTGTGGTAATTATTGAAGTCTTCCCTTGGCTTCCAAAAGGAGAGCTGCTGAAGTTGTTTCTTTCTTTTTTTTTTTCCTTTGATGATTAACATGATGGTGATAGTGATTGGTGGGTATTGTAAACAGTAAAAGAAAAATTGCAGAGGAAGGGTTATCGTGGGAAGGGGGTTAAATTAGGTTATATATCCCTTTTTTTTTTTTGCCTTAATTTATTTCTAATGAGATTTTAGACTACTTAAATGTAATAGGCTTTGTAACTTCTATTAGGCTGATATGTCAGTGGAGGCCGAGCAAAATTGGCTAAATAACTTCAATTTTGCTGATATGTTAGTGGGGGATTTTGTATATATAAAAGTATAAAATCATACCTATTTATACATGGTTTTCAAAATAAACAAAAAAGTGAGTGGGGGCTTAAGCCCCTCTAGTCACACATTCCCTCCGTGCCTGCAAACTGATTACTTTCATAAACAAATTTAGATCATCCTATCTTACCACTTGAGTAATCTATTAGGAAAGTTACTGTTTATATTATGGAAAGTTATTATTTTATAGGCATTTGAACTTTTGATTTATTTGTATTTATTATAACGTAGAGTATGTCTTAATTTTTAGTAGATTTGTTATTAGGAAACTTATTCCATTATGTATAATATAACTTGTACTTACGTGTGAGTCCATTCGTAGTACCTAACTAATGAATTACTTGTTTTTATTCTGTTGACACAAACATAGTGCATCCACGTTAAATATCTTTATATTTTTCTCTTCTTTATATACATTATCCGAGCTTACAATCCTAGATTTCAAAACCTGAAATACTCCCCCCTTTCCATCTACTCATAATCACCACCATCACCTCCTTCCCACCCTTCTTTCTTCACGTACTACCACCCACCCAAATGCAATCACATGCCCCCTGCTTTACTCCCTTCTGCATGGAATCCCCCTTTCCCCAAAACATAATCTCCCATCCACCCCTCGACAACGTTATCTTAAAAATAAAAAATAAAATAAAAGGACAGAGAGAGAGATTGTTTTTCCTGTCCAAGAAAAAAAAAAAAAAAACCCTACCATCGTCCCTTTTATTTCATTTATTTTATTTAATATTCTATCATAGTAAGTATACTCAAATGAATAATTGATCATTTGATCCCATTCGTTATGTGTTCTCTTTTGACGATTGTCGTCCCTAACGCCTTTATGTACTATTTTGATAGTTGTCATCCCAGCGTCCATGCACCCTTTCCCTCTTTTGATGATTGTCGTCTCAGTACTCATGCACCTTTTTTCTCTGTATTCAAGTGCCTTTGTCTTCTCCCTCCTATTTTGACCATTGTCATCTCTGTGCCTAAGCGCCCACTCTTCCTTTCTTGACACTTTTCATCAATGGCGGAGGGCCCAAGGGCTCCTTTCAATTTTGGCCCGAAAGTTCAAAAGTTTTGCAAATTTTTTTTTATTCGCCCTCTTTGGGATTCTTTAATTACAAAATTTGCACAATGGTTTTTTTTTTTTTTTAATTTCAATGATAACCTAAGTTTTTATTTTTAAGTTTTACATTTTAGACGTAACATCTCAAATAAATGAAGAAAACACATTATACTACCTTATAAATTAATAGATTTCTAAACTTAAAAGTTAAACCAAATTCTATTATAAACTAGTTTATTTTTAGAAAAGAATATCAAAGATACAAACAGATAAAGAAAGTTAAAATTTTTGCATTGTAATTTTTTTTTATTTCTTGCTTTGGTGAAAATAATTCCTGGTTCTGTCACTACTTGTTGTCCCTTCTCTGCATTGTTATGTGCTGACATCTTTTAGTTTTATTTTTCTAGATGTTCAAAAAAAAAAAAAAAAGAAAAGAAAAGAAAAGAAAGATGGATGCATATTAGGAAAGTTACTGTTTATATTGGTGAAAGTTATTGTTTTGTATGAATTAAGAACTTTTAATTTATTTGTAGTTATTGTAATTTAAAATATTTACTGATTTTAATATATTTGTTAGTATTAGGAAATTTATCCAGTTATAGATATTGTATTTTGTATTTATATGTGAGCCCATTCACACTGTTCCTTACTAATGAATTGTTTGTTTTTAGTCTGTGAACATAGACACATCTACGTTAGATATCCTTGTGTTCTTCTCTTCCTCATATTTACTTTTATTCTTTTCTTTTTTTTTTTTTTCCCTTTGTTTCTGAAAAGTTATTATTTTCCTATTTAATTTCTACATAATCTTCATTCACGTGATCATTGAAGATTTGGTTTCAGGACTTCTCTTTAAAACAAAATGATGTAAAGTGGGGAAATCGTATATGAGATGAAATATAAAGCATGATATCAATAAAAAACAGACACATATTATAAAAGATTTAATTATCAATAAACATAATGAGAACCAGTAAGTGCTGGAGTTTTCATACTGAGAATCTCACCCACTGCTTGTTACCACCAAAAATGGCGGTACTGATGATTACTCGTTGATACATTGCGTACTTGGAAATCTTGAAATTTGTCCGTTCGGACATAGTAAAAGGAGAAAAAAGAGAGGAGATACCTTCTGTTGCTTTTGATGGAATCAAGAAATGCTTAGAGTCTGTGAGTCTGTAACATCAGAAAAAGAGAGAGAAGAAACATTCAGTCCCATATCTATTTGTTTCTTTCTTTTGAAATGGTCTAGTGTTGATTCTGCGGTTGATTCTGTGGTACTGATAAGAGAGAGAGGGTGAGATATTTTGTTGGAGAAGAATGTGTTTGATTCTGCGACAAACTAAAGTTCAGCTTTTGTTCTTTTCTTTTCCCTGTGAAAAAATTTGTGTTGTGGGTGGGCCCCGGAGTTCCAGCTGCGGCTAGCTATTAGATTTGAGCAATACAAAAAACATCAATAATGACTAACACGACACACTAATAAAGAATATATCCCGTCTCCAAACACCACTCCGCCCTCAAGCTTTTTTCATCAGATTTTGTCAAGGATACACAACATAAAGACCTTTTTCCTGTAGGATTTTGCTGGTGCAGGCCTTTCCTTTCTGGTTTCCCTCAATAGGTTTCCATATATATGTTAAGCATCATTTGGCCACTTTCCTTGACGCCTTTACACCTTCTTTGTACAAGGCCTAAAGTTCAAGTCTTCCTTCGATTTCTGTTTGGGCAGATTTCACCTTATATCGAATTATTAAGTTACTTATAATTTAGCCTTTTTTTTTTTTTCCATGTACTAATATAATTTAGTTGGTCTCTTGTGTTTAAAATAAGGGTAGCAAGAATCATATGCAATTGTCAATAAACTAGCTAAAGGACTGCCACATAGAAATCATTAATATTCTTAAATCAAGTAACTATGAAGCTGGTTATCACAAGTGAAAAGAATGTAAGTGAAGCTATAATTGAGATTTTGGCTAAGATTAAAAAATAAAATAAAAATAACATCTTAAATTTGACTTTGCTTGCTGGGAGGTACTTCAGTATCTTATGAAGGAATATTGTAACAAAGAAGACAATGAATATCTTATCTGATATTTTTTTTCCGTGGAATACTAGCTGGTTTTTGCATTATTTTAAGATATAATAACGTTCTATGCTAGTAAACAAGAAATTCACGCATTTCAATCCTGTCAAGGATAGCTCAACAGGTAGGAAGGGGGATATATAGGACTTTGAGTTTACAATTTGATAGTGTTTTTATTTTTCTTTAATAAGTGAAAGCTATAAACCACATACCACAAAATAAATAACTACAATAGTAATTCTAGTCAAACCAAATTAAATGATTATTAACATTATCCAACATATCAAACACGATGAATAAGTGAACAACCTTTAGTAAAGGGAAACGAGAATAATATATGACGAGACAGAATTTAAGCAAAGCCCATAGCGGATACTTTTGTCTGTCTGTGAAAAGCACTTTAATATGGTATCTAAACCCTCATTGGAAGCAAGGTATAGGGAATTTCTCTTACTTTCTCCCAAGGCAAGATTATATAAAGGGCCTTGAACCAGACCAAAACTCAAGCAAACACAATCCATTTCAATCTTTTCCACGTTCTCCAATCATCTCTATAGCCACACAATTTCCTTCGTGAAAGCCAACATGGATACTACTAATCTCACTGCCGCCGCTACTCCCCTTTCCGCGACCAATACTCTCGGTGCGGCGCCGACCACTCCCCTCGGGGGGAGTACTACTTCTTACTCGCCGACCACTCCTCTCGGCAGAAGCACTGCTTCTTACCCGTCAACAACTCCTGTCGGCGGAAGCGCTACTTCTTACCCGGCAACAACTCCTCTGGCGGCAACTAGCTCTCCTCTGACAACGGGGACAGGGACGGCGGGGTTTGGCGCAGCTCAGAAGATCCTCGGTAGTAGTCCGGCAGCTTCAGTACTGGCGAAAGGAGATCAAGCCTTGGCTGCTCGTTTCTTGGGAACATCAGATGGGAAATCTGCTCGTTCCATTGGGGACAGCCGTTCGTCGGTGTCGGCGGCACGTTTGCTTGGAAGCGCACGCCCGGTTCGTGGACAGTCGGACGACACTGAGCTGAGCAAGAGAATTCTAGAAACTCATGAATCAGATGACCGTGGTCTTCCTGTGAAGCCTGTTCTTCACATCATTGATGTCATCTTCTACCGTGCAGCCGCTGACCTCCCTGGATACATCGTGGTATAGATATACCTATATACTTTACATATATATATATATATAAATGTAAATATATACGTGGTTGTGGACTTAAGTATTGATATATGTTTACTGGATTCTTGCTATGATTGATAACAGGAAACGGATCAAATCACTACGGATGAGAAGGTCCTGTACTCCGCAGCTAGCCTCCAAGACTCTGTGGAAATTCCATCCAGGATTACCAGTGCAATTTCCTGTGAGGTAATTCAATAATTTTATTTTGTTTCAATAATTTATAATTGATATAGCTTTTATTTTTACTCGGTTATCCTTTAAAATCCGTGTCCTAAATTATGCAAACAGATATTCAGCAAGTGCTCGGCTGGAGTTGATGTGCACACAATAGTGATGGACATACTAAATTTGATCAAACACTACAGCTGGGAATCCAAGGTGGTGCTGGCCTTGGTCTCATTTGCAGTGACCTACGGCGAGTTCCGGATTGTCCTCCAGCAACACCCAACCAACCCGCTCGCCAAGGCGGTCGCTCTCCTCAAGCAACTTCCGGAGGTGTTGGAGCATGCCGCCGCTTTGAAACCCAAACTCGACGCTCTCCACACTCTGATCAAGGAAATCATTGACGTGACCAAGAAGATTGTGGAGTTCTATGACCTTCCCCGAGACTATTTCGCCTCCGATTCTCCTGAAATTTTGGCTGCCGTTAGCCATATCCCCACTGCTGTTTACTGGAGCATCAGAAGCATAGTTGTTTCCGCTACGCAAATTCTGTCCCTCACCGGCATGGGTATCGAGTATGTATAGTTTGTCACTTCTCCTAAAAGAAGGACTTAAAGTTTTCCCAATTTTCTTTTCGGAGTAAAACCTTGTTCTATTTGGCCTTTAACTTGAGTTTTCAGGTACTTAACCGAGCCGTGGGAGCTATCATCCTTGGCCCACAAGCTCAACAATATCAAAGGGCATCTTGTGGACATAATTGAACGCTGTTACAAATACATTGGTGAGTACTTAAAAAATATATATATATAATATCGTCTTTGAATCTTCTTGTTGTATCTGCCTAGTATGTGTGACAAATATTGATATGGTTTCATTCAGAGAAGAAAAGGGATGATGAAGCATTTGAGATTATCGTTCGCACGTTTACAATAACACACATCGACAACTCAAGGCCTCTAAGAGTCTTGTTCAAGGAAGACCCGCAAGCGTTTTACGATTGTTACAACAAGAGAAGGGTAATTTGTTGTTTAATCTCGTGGCTGATACCAATTAAAAAGAAAAGAATAAAAGAATAAAAGAATAAAAGAAAAAGAAAAAGAAAGTTTAACTTGATTTTCAATCGAAAACAGATTGCGACCGAGGACTTGAGGAGGAAGGTGGTAGCTCTGTTCATCACGGGAATAGACCCTGAGCTGACGCGTACAGGAGAATATGCAATCTTACAGCAAATATACATGGAGAAGAGGCACAGCCTGACGAGGTCGGAGGGCCAGTACGAGGTAATCTGGGTCCCTGTCGCGGATATCTGGACCGAGGACAAGTACAGGTTGTTTGAGAGCCTAAGAGACCAGATGGATTGGTACTCGGTGCACCATCCGTCATTGGTGTCTCCGCTGGTGCTCAGGTTCTTCAGAGAGAAGTGGAACTTCTCCAAGAAGCCTTTGGTTGTTGTGATGGACAATCAAGGCAGAATTACCCACGACAATGCCATCCACGTGATGTGCATCTGGGGAGGCCAGTCGTACCCCTTCTCCATCAACCGCGAGAAGTTGCTTTGGGACGAAACCAGCTGGACCATCGACCTTCTCGCCGATGGCCTTGAGCCGAATATAGCCACATGGGTACGTTTTATACTCAAAACAACCTAACACATTTTTCAAAAGAATCCCTATACCTTTTTTCTCTCAAAATTCCAATTTTCATTTTTAGCCCCAAAATCAAGTCATTTGAAAAATGCATTTTTACTACCAAAAGAGATACTTTATCTCACTACATATTGATGCGCATGACCATCATATTACTATATATTATATTTCTTATAACTAGTGGCAAAATAAATATAGTGATATATATATATACATATATATATATAATAGTATTTTTGTTGTACCAAAAATGCAAGGTATTGCATCAAACTTTTGAAATCTTTCTTTCAGTTAAATGAAGGAAGATACGTCTGCTTGTATGGAGGGGACGAGATTGAGTGGATCCGGAAATTCACAAGGATCGCCAAGGACGTCGCACGGGAGTCCGGGATCACTCTGGAGTTGGTCTACGTGGGGAAGGACAAGCCTAAGGAGAGGATCACCAGGAACATTATCGACTCCATCACCAAAGAGAATCTGAGTAGAACCCTTGACTGGAACCTCATTTGGTACTTCTGGCTACGATTGGAGAGTATGTGGCACTCGAAAGGACGGTACACAAACCAAGAGAATGTGAAGAACGACCTCGTGATGCAAGGCATCATCGCCATGCTGAGCTACGGCTCCAGCAGCCAAGGCTTCGCGGTGATTACTCGCGGATACAGCGAGATGGTGAAGGGTAGCGGGGAGCACATGTTCAAGGGCTTGACCGAGCACGGCCGGTGGAGGACGAGGGAGACCGAGATCGGTTTCGTGGCTGCGCTGGATGAGTACCTCCGCCAGATCCACCTGGAGGCTCCGCATCACTGCACCAGCCTCATCTTGCCAAGCACCGGAGCGATGCCTGATGCCGTGGCATGCGCCGAATGTGGCCGCTTGATGGAGAGGTTCACCATGTTCCGCTGCTGCCTTGATTGATTGATCAGAGCTTGATAACTATGTGGTTACTTCTTCAGAGACGACGGATACTGTTGGTCATTAAAAAATAAGAGAGTTTTAGACCATGGTTTGTTGTTTTTATGATATGATATGATATCCTATCTACTGTGTGTTTCCTTTTTTTTTTGGTTGAGAACAATATTGTATTACTTCCGCCGTTACTACTGTGGGAGTTTACTGCTACTTGTTATAATAAAAGGTTTGCTGCTTTTCCTGCAATGCGTCCTATTTTTTTTTTTTTTTTTTTTTTAACGATCATCACCTCATGAATTTAGTGTTCAGCTTGCTTAGTGGGTAAATTATCTTTATTTTATTTACATTAAAAAAATTGGTTAAAATTATTAAATCTTTCTCTTAGAAAATAGTTTTTTTTAACATAAAAGAAAAAATAAAGATAAATTATCTATTTTTTTCTTATCAGAGTACACAATCTCAAATCCATGTAAGCATACATTTATTTTATACCGTAAAAGTGAGTAGATAATTTGTTTGCATGTTTTTTTTTTTAAGTGAAAATTGTTTGATAACAAAACTTTTCATTTGTCTTTTCAAAAAAAAAAAAAAAAAAAAAAAAAAAAACACATACACTTGTATGGTTGCCGATGTTAGTCCAATGTTGTAAAATTCAAATCTCCCACCTAAAGAAATTATTTAAAAAAAAAAAACTGTAAATTTAGAGGCCATAAATTATTCCAGGCTTTTATGTAGCATGCCCGAGAAAAGACCTTTTATTAATTACCTTAATGTTCCTGCATATTCTACAAGCTTTTTCAACTTTGCAGATATTAAGGATCTTAAACTTCTTGGTCCAACTTGGTTAGGGTTTGTATGACTTTTATTTATTAGGAAACAATTAACTTATTGACTAAAGAGAGCGTAATATACGCAAGACCTCAATAAGATCTGGCTGCGTGCGCAGTGGCACATCCGGCAGCAATCATAGGAATTCGGCGGTAATCATATTTATTGGTGATTTGGTTCCTTTATATAACTCCGATAATTCAAGACTGATATCTTTTAGTTTAGATTTTTTTTTTTTTATGACTTTAGGATCCAACTAAATATATTTTTGTTTCCCACCTTGTTCATTTTTTTTTCCTAAAGGTAGAAGAAGATTTTATAATTAACAAATTAAAGGAAGGAAACTGACCTTTGCCCCTCAAAAGCGAAATTAAGTAACAAAAAGGAAGAACAAGAAAAAAAATATATATATATATATATATATATTTGCCATTTATCGCCATAAAAGAAATGAAATATGAATTTTTAATTAAAAAGTTTTTTTTTTAATTTATGGTGAAAAGATTTAAACTATACATCTTTTGTTGTAGTTATGTATGGATTTGCCACTAGATTATATTCGAGTATTATTGCCGTAAACTTTAACACAATTTGAAAATGAATACATTCAAAGCTAATCTACTACCTAAAGAAATAACAATTAATTAAAGTTCACATGAATCACTTAAAAATAAATATATCTTTTGCACCACGAAATTTAACATAATAATTTATTTCTCGTTGTATTCCATCAACCGTGTACTTGCTACAAGTTACAATTTCCGTTTCTTTTTGAGTAATTGCATAATTTTCAATCTTCGTCTCTCAATTTCAGATGCTTCTGCTTTACTCAAATTTTCATGTTGTCCTGCATCAACCAAAATCAGTTCAAGACACTTAGGAACAAGAATCAATTTTTGTCGGGGGCTTAAACTTTCTTCTTGAAGATCAATACAAAGCGGGATCGACAACTCAATAATCTTAGGCAAAACGTCACTGTTTGAGTTTGAAAGATCTGGGTCATGATATTTCTCTTAGATTCATAGAACTGGAAATTGATTTACTTCGACTTATTCTACTTGTTCAAATTGACTATTACCAATGAGGCTGAGCATTGCACTCTAGGGTGTGAAAAATTTTGAGAAGAAGCATTCTCATTAGAATCAGAAACATCAAATGTTGGAATCAAAGCAGGGTTTAGGGTTAATGTCAACAGCAATTACATTTTTTTTCCCTTATCAATTTGTTTATCATTCTCATCGGAAGATATATTAATATGCACAGATAATTAAAGCCATTTAATGGACACAAATATTAATGCAAAAAAAAAAAAAAGTTAAAATCGTTTTAATTTTTTTAAATGATGACGTTATGGGGTTGCTTAAACAACATTTAGCACACCAAATATTAGATAAAAGATCTAAATCCATAAACAACCACACCCTTTTAGTCCACTGACAAGTTACGATTGAATGACCAATGGTTCCAAGCGAATGACACAAATTAGCCAAAATTCTCACATTAGACAATAAGAAAGAATCATATATATGCATTCCCCCAGTAAATCTGGGAGCTCTTCAAATAAATCAAATGTCGATTAGAACTTTCGTTGCTACAGTATCTCGATTTGTAACTACATCCTATTTTAGCAGGTATTTTTTTTCAAACTGGCCACTGAACTCTCTAAAATAAGATCAATAAATCCAATATAGGGATGACATTTTTACCAGGGTACCTACCCCATTAGAGGTGGGTATAGGGCATAATATGTAAGTATGGGGGTGGCTATGAAGGCTACTATTGACCCCTGCACAGGTGCAAACGGGATTGGGGAAGCTCCCCTATATCTGCAACAGCCTCACTTATATTTATACTTAAAAATATATATTTATATATTTATATATACATAATTTGAATTTTTAGTGCTTTATGAATTTATTTATAGATTTTTGGAAATTAGATTTTTTTTTTTTAAGATTTCAGTTTTATTTCAAGTTACATTTGTGGTTATATTGTCAAATTTTGTGAAAACTTTAATGAAATTTGTTTTGAGCTTTTTTTTTTTTCCTAATTCTTAATATGTAAATGAATAAAGTATAAACATAGCACGCAAGTGGAGATTACCCCCACTTGCATTAAATTAGATGGTTATAGAGAGTAAAAAGAGTGACGGGTATGGAGGTGGGGGAAGTATCTTACTCCCACCCCGCCCCATTGTCATCCTTACTAATAGTAACAAGAACAAAAACTCATAGTATATATTAAGGGGGTATTTGGTGAATGAGTTTAGTTTAAGATTTTTAAGTTTCAATATTAATTTTTCAGAAAAAACAAAAAAAAATTTTCAGAAAAGATAAAAAAATTTTTTAGAAAAAGACAAAAATAATGATAAAAAAAAGTAACTAAACTTATAAATAAACACCCCTTAAGAGATCTTTTTTTTTTTTTTTTTAAATGGAATGGGACTTATGATTCCCACTTATAAAAGAGAAAACACTCCCAATTTAAGACCCCACTCTTCCCCTCCCATCCGTTGAGCTAGCCTTAATTATAGCTTATATCGGTTCTTAATTTTGATCAAGTCCTTTCAAATAGAATTGTTACAATAAGAGGCCTCAAAGGGCATTACTATTGAGGAAGCTTCAATTCAACACTACTTGAGGTTCCTTCTTTAGTTGGCAATCTGTCTCTTGCATACAGTTTTAATTTATTCCTTCCCGTACCTAGTCAACAAAACAATTAGAGCATCTCATGAGAGAAATAATTATACGTTTTTTTCTTTACGTTAATTGCACAACATATATTTATATATATATTGTTTGATATTGTCGACCAGAAAAAGCACCATGGACATTTTTCCCCCCCATTCCTTTTCCTTTTTTTTTTTTTTTTAGCTGTAGACAACAGAGAAAAGCGATACTAAGAAGGAACAAAAAAAGAGACAACCCAGTACAAACAAACGACATAGAATATAAGCAAAGCCCATATCCTAAGATTTTATTTGTCGAGAGAGCAAACTTTTACTATTTTGGCATCTAAAATTACATTGATAATTATGGGAAGCAAGGTAGCTAATTTTATATGTCTAGCACCTTTTTCCCTTGGTGCATTCACTATATAAAGGGCTTAGAAACCAAACCAAATCCACGCAACACCAAACTCCATTTCTTTCTCTTCTCAATTCTCATTCTCCAACCACTACTAGATCCACACATTTTTCTTTGCGAAAACCGCCATGGAAACAAAGATCGCGCCGGCCACCACTCCTCTCTTGGGCACTACCACTTCTCTGGCGGCCACCAAGCCTCTCGGGGCGACTACTGCGGCGACTACTCCTCTGGTGGGGTCAACATCGAATGGGAATGCAACTGGCATTAGTGCACCGCAGAAGATCACCGGGACTACTGCTTCTGCGGCGCAGCCAAAAGTGGAGCAATCCCTAGCTGCCCGTTTCCTGGGTTCCTCTGAAGGGCGATCCTCTCGTCTTTCGGGGCTTGGAGATGGCCGCAGTTCGGTTCGCGGACAGTCTGACGACACGGATTTGAGCAGGAGAATTCTCGAGACTCATGAATCGGATGACCGTGCTCTTCCTGTGAAGGCTGTTCTTCATATCATTGATGCCATCTTTTACCGTATGACTGGTGACCTCACTGGATACACTGTGGTACGCCAATGTTTACATATAAGTATAATATATATATATCTGTATATGTATATGTATATGTATGTAGTTATAAACTGAACTAGTGTTGATGTTATTTACTTTTAACAGCAAACGGACATCGCTACGGATGAGAAGGGCCTGCAGTATTCCACAGCAAGTCTCCCAGATTTTGTGGAAATTCCGTCTAGGATTACAACTGCAATTTACTGTGAGGTAATTATTGACTACTTGGCTTTTAAAAACATTACTTAAAAAAAAAAAAAAAAGTTGCGATAGAAAGCAAAATTTTATTCCCGAATTAGCCAAAGTCAAGTCTTGCCCTATGATACTAATGCAATAAGCAAGAGTTAACTTTATAAGGAAAAAAAAAAAACGCAGACACAAACACACACGTACAAAATCTCCTGTCCACACTGCATGCAATTGCACCACCATATAATCATGAGTTGTCATAACTACTAAAATATATTAATATGAAAAAAAAAATGTGACTAAGCCTAAAAAAATATATTAATTTTGCGACTAAAATGGCATCTAAAACGTTTTTTTTTTTTTTTTCCTTTTTAATAATTTTCTTTTGTCAAATTAATGTGTATGTAACAGATATACAGCAAGTGCTCGGCTGGAGTGGACGTGCACACAATAGTGATGGACATACTACGTTTGATCAAACACTACAGCTGGGAATCCAAGGTGGCGCTGGTCTTGGTCTCATTTGCAGTGACCTTCGGTGAGTTTCGCACGGTCCTCCAGCATTACTCGACCAATCCAGTCGCCAAAGGCGTCGCACTTCTCAAGCAACTTCCCGATGTATTGGAGCACGCCGCAGCTCTGAAACCCAAGCTTGACGAGCTCAACTCGCTCATCAGGGAAATAATTAACGTGACCAAGAAAGTTGTCGAGTTCTATGACGTTCCCCGAGTCTACTTCACTGCCGAATCCCCTGAAATCTTAGCCGCCGTTAACCATATCCCCACTGCCGTGTACTGGACCATCCGAAGCATAGTGGTTTCCGTTACACAAGTTTTGTCACTCACCGGCATGGGTATCGAGTATGTATAGTTTTAATCATCGCTTCTGCTAACTACTCAAACTCAAGTTCTTTTCCAACCCCCGTTTTAGAATAATTGCTAAATAAATAAATTACCTTACCCTCTGGCCTTTGACTTGTGTATTTCTCAGGTACTTAACCGAGCCATGGGAACTTTCGTCCTTGGCCAATAAGCTCGACAACATTAAAGGGCACCTTGCGGACATCCTCCAACGGTGTTATAAA